>VZRZ01007215.1:114916-221107 GCA_013398175.1 Climacteris rufus | reverse complement strand
TATATCAATAGATACTTTCTATATCTATATATATACTATAGTGTGTGTATATATGTATGCTATATATATGGTATCTATATGTATAAATGTGTATTTACTTATATATATAGTCTCTATATACATATATTTATACATACAATAAAAAAAAAATTTAAAAATGTGTATTTCCTTCCCCGCCTCTGCTTGACAGCGCCCTTTTCCATAAGGGCCTTTTGATAACATAAGCTTGTATTTTGCCTTCCCCCTCCCTACCTTGTTACAATGATTTCTTTTTCCAGTCCTATACCAGGTATAGTTGAATAAAGTTCAATGTACATGAAAACACTTGCCTTCTGAGGGGTGTTCTTACTAACCCCCACAGCAGGCCTATGGTATGGGTCTGGTAGAGAGCAACTTTCCCTTAAGGCTGGGGGTGCCCCAGTGAAGCAGATTCCATAGATCCCATTGCTGCTCTCCCCAGGGAGTGCTGTGTGCATACAGCTGTGCTCTATATGTAGTTCTCAGACTGAGCACCATGGCAGGGCTGCCGGGTCTCCTTGATGGGTATACAAGTTTGATTTCATCCTGGTTTTGTGGAAATCCTGCTTCTAAGCAAGCAAAATAATGCAGTCTGAAAGTGGGGTTTAGTTTCCTTTTCCCAGGCAATAGAGTGATGTCACTGGTATCTTCCCCCTTGATGATGTCAAGCACTCCTTACAAGCTTCAGTCTTTGGACTAGGAACTGCTGCTGTACAGCCACAGCACAGTCCTGTGTCTGAACAGTGACCAGATGGGCAGTGCCCTGCTCCCTTTTGCTTCCAGTGCAGAGCAGCAGGGTTTGAGCAGTAGCCTTCACAGCACGCTTTCCCTGGAGCATGTGTCACCTTGCTGAAGCAAGATCCCTAAGTGAGAGGAATAAAATCAAACCTTTGTGTGGAGTGGGCTTGATGCACCTGGAAAGAGCACTCCTTTTGTATTTGGTTTTGCTCTCAGTAGCAGAGTCTGATTCCTTTACTTCCCCAATCTTCTGTAGTTGCCTCAAGTTCTGTAAAACATCTTCTGCCTTTTTTCCAGTCCACTTTGATCAGCTTTCTCTTCACCCTGTTGAATTAAGGAAGTGTTTAACTACCTAAGTGAGTAAAGATCTAAACACATAGGTGTGATAGCTGTAACTGCAGGTCTTTCCTTTTTCTTCCTGATATTGTCCTGCTTCTCATTATAAATTCATGTCAGGACACTCTTCAGTTGGTTTCCCATGTGTTTGACAGGTCACATTCAGGTTAGGTGCAAGAAAACAAACAGTAATTGAAACTTGTTTGTGGTGTTTTAAGTCTCCTGTGTCTGCCAAATTGTAATCCATTTTGGCAAACACGGAGGTGTATGTGTGAATTGGAGAGAACTGCACTGTTTATTTTAACTTGCCACTTGGGACCTGTACACTTGTTGCTATGACAGGAGTAAACGGGCTGTAATGAGAATGAGCTCAAGTGCCCATATAAGAAAGCAGATTCTACTTGTTTAGATGTAGACTTATTTTTACAGTTTGTTTTTAGTACAAGTGATAACAAATCTTTGTGAGTGCTGCTTGCCAATGTACATTTCTACCACACATCTCTGTGTTAACCAGGAGCCCCTTGCAGTGCTTGTGCCAAGTGGGATGGCAGAGCTGCACAGCCTAAGGAGCAGTGGACAATGTGGCATCAGATAGTGCTGCTGCCAGGCCTATAATTGCTTTCCAAACCACACTTCTGGGTAAAAAAACTGCTAAAATACTGTCTGAAAATGGTATTTCAGTCATGGACTGTGTATGTTTATCTGCTGTCCTAATTGTTTGGGTTCATGAACATGCCATTGAACTAACCCTCTCCTCCAACCAAGTAATCTTAGCATCTGATTATATCTCTTCCAATGTTTTACTCTATTCTGTTCCATTCTTGCCATTGCCTTTTCCTCCTTTGCAAAAACTGTAACATCTGTGGGAAAGGATAAAACCAGAAATAATACTATTGTCAGAGAGCACACGAGACCTGCAGAGGAATATGTGGTATATCATTACAGCTCTCTGTATGCACCCCTGAAATAGGGACTGGAGATTTTTCAAAGACTTGATGAACTTCTTGCCAAGTGTGAGGCAAGCCAGCTTAACATGTGGCACAGGTCGAGCTTTATGGAGCAGTGCAGTGCTCCCTCCTTTGTCCTTTGTGGGACTCTCCATAATGCTGAGTGCTGCCCTCACAGGACAATGGCCAGGTTTTGAGTAGGGATTCTTTGCCATCTCTTTGGTTATTTTGTCAGACGTGACAGCCTGAGCAAATGTTTAAATTTTTGTAAAACTCTAAGCAAAGTCTAAGCAGGCTGTAAGTATCCAGAAGCAGGATCTCCAGAACTGGTGTGACTGGAAGGTTTCAGAGTGGCTCATCACTCCTGCTGCAGGTGTCAGTGTAGGATCACGGTGCATGCCTGGATATTTCTGCACTCCTCTGTGGTGAGCCTGAAGCTGAAGCAGAAGCTCAGATTTCTGTAACCATCTGTGAATCGTTTGAGCACATTAAGTTATGTGGGATCTGATGATCTGATGTGTGATTTCTGCTCTGCACTTCTGAGTAGAACTAACTCACTGAATTTCAGTGGAAGTTTCACCACTTCCTCTTGTTGCACGAATCAGATCTCTGCATCCAGATGTGAGCATCCTGAGTTGTCCCCTGGAAAGGACAGTGTGGATTTAGCTGCTGAAACAGCAGAAGGGCTCGATGAACCAGCTTCTGTAGCAGCTGTGGTGCAGAGGACTTGAAAAATACTATTCAACAAGGTGGAGTTTCACTATAAATATTCTCTAATAAATATTTCTTTTTTTCTTCAAAACAGGTCAAATGCCAAGACTTTCTAAGGTCAATCTTTTTACTTTATTAAGTCTCTGGATGGAGCTCTTTCCCTCAGCTGAGCAACAGAAAAAATCCCAGGTAAAATGTCTATGCTTACTGTTAATTGGTCTTTCTGAAGAGCTCCTTCAGTGAATTTAGCCCAGCTGCTCTTTTACATCACAGATAGTCCAGATGGAAAAAAAACAAAAACAAAAACTTTTTTCAAATGTGTCTTAGAAGTAGGAAAAAAATCCAGTGGTGGGAGAAAAAATAGCAAAATGGCTAAATAGCATGCTAGTTCTGAAAAAATTTGAAAGGCAAGGTGTACCCCAGGAGGTGAAGCAAGGACTAAAAGATGGCAGTTGTTTGAAAGAGCACGACCTAGGAGGTGTGGTGTGTACTGTGTGTGTAAAGTCAGTGTGGTGGATGGTGGAGAGAGACTCTTACAGAATTACAGTGTTCATAACTGTGGGTGGGTTCTCTTATGGTGGAGGTGCACTCAACTGCTTGAAATGTTTGCTCATCACAAACTTGTAGATAACTATTTTAGTGACAATGAAAAGAAACCACCCTTGAGAGTGGGCCTTCTGAATAGTAGCCAGTTCCTCTTCAAAGTCGAGAGGCATTTTCAGAGTGACCTGGAACAGGGTGTTTCCTTTTGTGATCAGAGTTGCTATTGTGCTCTTTAAAATGGTTACTGTATTGTGCAGAGCACACCCACGGGCTAAGATCCATTGCACATGTATCAGCCAGGACAAGAGAATAGGGGAGAATAAATTGAGTGACAATTAGGCCTGATTTTCAGAGCTGGGCGTGTCCTAGGTTAGATCTGAAAGAGGGATACGTGAGCAGCACCTACAGCCTTCAAAAGCGGTTTCAGGTTCAGTAATTCAGTTAGGAATGGCACTTGTGTTGTATGTAGGGCTTTAGTAAAGCCTCATTTCTGCAGCCACAAAGCAGTTGAATAATTTACAGATCTAAGGGAACAGTGTTGAGTAGCAGCTGGATTGTTAATGAGATCTGTTTCACCAACTTCATCAAACTAGCTCGTGTCCAATTTCCTCACAATACATGGGAATCCAGACGTAATAGTTCTCGTCTGTGGTGTGCAGACTTTTCCATGGAAGACAGAAATAAAGCTAGGGAAGCTATTGGCTCCCAGGATGGTCAAGCTTAAGACAGAAATTGAATTCGTGAGCATTTCCAGATGCTGCCTAATTCAGAGGGGGTTGCAGCTATAATTGACAGAATTTTCTGTGCTGCTTCTGGATTTTGTTTCGGGCAAAGCAATGACCAGAAAAAACCAGGAATTTGCTACATGTCCCTGTTTAGAGTTTGACGGAGACACAGCACTCTGATATTAAGAGGTGCATGTGAAAACAAAACAAGAACAAAAAGTGCTTAGGAAATTGCTGATTCTTTAATGATTCCTATCACAGTTTGTACTGAGGAACTCTATGGTCTGCTGCTGGTTAGTTACTGTTACCCAAGAAAGAGCTGTGACATCTTTATGGACTCAATGTTGAAAAAAAATTAAATAATAATAGTAGTGCATTTTTCTGTAGGTGAAGAAGAGTGGTCTAGTTGTGGTGAAAAACATGAAGATTATTGGTCTTCATTGTTCCAGTACAGACCTGCATGCTGGCCAGATTGCACTCATTAAACATGGATCAAGACTTAAAAACTGTGATCTTTATTTTTCCAGAAAACCATGTTCAACTTGTTTAAAAATGATTGTAAATGGTAAGTATTGACTGTAGTAGAGTAGGAGTAAATGTTATGCTTGTGACTGAAAACAGAAAGCCTGTTTTCTCTTTGGACTGTCCCAGTGATTGAATGCCAATCCCTAGCTTGTGTAGCCTGCACTGATATTTTCCACAAGGGTGAGTGTACATTTCCTGGAGCTGATGGCCAAGGAGCTGGGGTTTGCTACCCTGGGGTTTCAGACCCTGTTTCTCTGTTATGTGTAACCATTATTGCTGATGGCTCTTGTCTCAGTTGGGATGCACTGCTCAGATTCTGACGTTCCTCTTGCACTTTGCCAGAGCAACCTTAAGCCTGATGACCAGGCCTAGATTGCTATATTTCTACTTGCCCCCCCATTTCTTGTCACTGACACCAGGGAAGGGTGAGTTTTATGCAGAAGTCACAGGGAGCACTTACAGGTTTCCTTTTCCCAAGGGAGTTGAAGACAAACCAGATTATTCACTTCCTGAAATGGGATCTGCTGGTACAGCCCTTCTGCAAATATTGATTTTTAATCTCAGCAGTAATGTCTATTACTGCTAACTTTTTTTGTGTGTGTTGCTAGTTTATCTCTCATAGGTAAGATGCAAAATTAGGCTGTCACAAAGATCTTAGACTTTGGGAAACTCCAATCTTTGTCTGTAGTCTGATTATCAAGATGAATAACCCCTTGATACTTGTATGTATCTAACACCATATTTGTTGCCTAGACACCCCTTAAGCAGCACTTGGGGCCTTAAAGGAGTAAAACCAGGCTTAGGCAATAATGTGTTGAATGTGAGTTTTATGTTCCACTGTACTTGCCTGGTTCCTTTTGCTTCATTCTCTTCTCTTCCAGCCGGGGTGAACAGGATTTCCTACTGGCCTGCAGATCCTGAAATCAGCTTGCAGAACGAGGTGTCCAATCCCACGAGCACTGAGGATGCAAAGCTGGATGCCAAAGCAGTGGAAAGGCTGAAGTCAAACAGTCGTGCTCGTGTGTGTGTGCTGCTCCAGCCTTTGGTGTGCTACATGGTGCAATTCATTGAAGAAACTTCTGCCAAGTTTGATTTTATTCAGAAAATAGCTAAATCACTGCCTGACTATAATACTGACTTTTATACTGCATGTAGGCAAGAGAGAATAAAAGAATACGAAAGTTTATTTCTAATTTCAAATGAGGAAATGCACAAGCAAATACTGATGACAATAGGACTGGAGAACCTCTGTGAAAACCCGTACTTCAGCAACCTTAGGCAAAATATGAAAGATCTTGTCTTGGTCCTGGCAACAGTGGCTGCCAGTGTCCCTGTCTTTGGCTACTTTGGATTTTACAGGAGTGGCTCACAAGGAACAAATGGAACAGAGGATCAGTGTCTGCCCCAAGACATTGCAAGGCACTGTATGATCCAAGCCAGGCTGCTTGCGTATCGGACAGGTGAGTTGTTAGCAGGGGAGGAAGAATGGGGCCTCTTAAGTTGAGCAGGTTCTTGATTTCAGTCTTATTCTTTCAAATACTCCTGGAGCAAGCTGCTCAGTTCATTCCTACACGTGTGAAACAGGTGCAGCAGGAACAGTAAAGACTCCACAGGGACACACAGTATTGTGTGTGAAGGCTTTCCATGAGGAAATCAGCACCGGTACTTCACATGCAGTGCTGGCAAACCCTGCCCTGCCAACGTGTCCAGCACCCTACTGAAAATAGAGCAGAATGACATTTAAATTCTTCAGGCTGCTCTGAGGCTCTTTGTACTGAGGTTTCACAAGATGCTTCTGTTATCAAATAAATGTCAGTATTTCAAGCAGATTATGTACACTTCAGAAAAAAGCAGTGAAATTATATCCTTCAGTAGGGCATTAAGAACAGTTGTATTAAGTCTCCTAGTTCTAATCTTACTAGTGGAAGTTCTTATATATCTTTTTTTTGCATGGATGCTGGTGTTCTATGTACAGGCTTCTGAGGTAGAAGGATAGTTATTGACTCTCTCTTGGTAGGGATGACTTCTGTTAACTGCTTTATTCTCTCTGGGTAGCAATGCAGGAAACTCATAAATTCTACCAGAGAACAGAATATGAAGACTTAATACTTCATGGTGCTCCATAGTGATGTTTTTGTCCTCTAGATATGAGAGTTGCTTTTTTAAAGCATTGTAAACAAATAAATAGTACATATATAAAACTTAAACCAAAACAAATTCGCCAACACACACACACATAAACCCAACCTATCCAGTCAGGCACACTCCACAAATTTAGTCTCCAAAAATTGCAGAGGCGATCACATTTTTTAGATGTAATTCAGAAGTTTCATGGGACCAGATGTGAATTCTTTGTACAGTTACTGTTGTACAGAACAAGATGGAATGACCAAGCTTGAGTACTCATTCTTGAGGCAGCAAAATTCAGCTTTATCTGTGGTATTCAGCCTGGACTCAGGTCTGATTTTTGAGCAAACTCTTATTCCACTTTAATCCTGTAATGAAATGAAAATGCACACACACATATTTAGATGCTTTATGTTATTATATAGGTGGATATAAGGGGAGCAAGATCATAAAATGTTTGCTGACTTAATCAGTCATTATCATCATCACTTCCTCAGTGACTAATTAGTATTCAGAATATAAATAAAGTCAGCTTCTATAAAATATATCTGAATGAATGTTTATGGTAGTGATACTAAGGATGATGGCAGTTATTAATGGAAACAGTGTGTTCTGCAATATTAATCAATGGAAGCCTGAAACACTTTTTTCTACTTGATATGCTCTTTTCTAACTGGTCAAGAGTCTCATCAATAGCTACTGGGGAAGATTTCCAAGTTCCATAAAAGCTGTTCAGGTCACTTAGTGAAAGCTCTGTACCAGTTTTCCTATGATGGTGATACAATACCCCCTCAAAATCTAATTGTTAGTATTTTGTCACTGAATTGGGTATAAAATACAACTAATTTGGATAGGACTTCAGATCACAGAACCATAAACTTAAAGAATGGCAGAAATTAAGTCATTACTTTAGTAGTAAACGACAAGAAGGTTTTTATCAGTTTGCTGTCTCACATCAGTGAGCCTGCCCACATGTATTTTTGGCACACATCTTCTTATCTGTGTGTTGGTTTCTCCATTGCATTTGTAAACAAAGTACACGGTGAAGTCTTAGAATGACTGCCTTGCAGTTAAAGCACACCCAGCTTTTACAGCAGACTCTCATGATTTCAAAGCTTTTAATCTTTCTGTATTTCTTTCCTCCTACAATAATAGCAGCAATAAATGTTATTCCTTACTTTAGGATATCATATATTAATGTGTAGGTAACTCAGAAGTACTGTATTTGTTATTTACTCCTAAAATGTTGTGTATTTTAGAGGATCATAAAACGGGAGTTGGAGCTATTATTTGGGCAGAAGAAAAGTCAGTAAGTATTGAAAAAGTTCTTTTTTCTTACACTCATAATCCATACACTGGCTTTGAGTTTGTTATTTTCCTTTAAGTTTATTCACTTCTGTTTTTCATACACACACAGAGTACTATAGAAATCTTGCACTTCTCATGCTTCAGTAACTAAGTTAGTGACTGGTTCATGGTATTGTTAAGGTGCTTTTTCCCATCCAAACATAGTTTCTTTGTTTCTTTATATCTGTGATAATTCATGTTACCAATCCCAGGAAGCCTCATTCTTTATGCAGCTGCAACATACTCTTCAATTGTTTTTAACACTTCAGTCATCAGCTGCTTATTGGTGTTTTGTTTCTTGTTCTAATTTCAATCACCAGTTGCTTCCTGTGAGCCCACTGGTCACTGGGTCTGTTGGGAGACAGGTGAAAAACCATCTCTGGCACATCAGGGATGAACTCCAGCTGTTTTTAATTGTGTACATTGCAGAAAAGCTTAAGGACTAAATCCTTCAGACTTCTTGTCCTTGCTGTCAGTATTACTTGCCAAAAGGAAAACCTCTAAAGCCTGGTGCAGGTAACTGAGGTGTTACCTGCCCGTGTGGCTCCTACAGAGCTCCGTGGAAAAGCTCCATCCAGACATGGAGCAGCTGGCAGGAGCTGAGCTGTCTGTGAACTGAGCATGCAGAGGTATACATTGCACAGCACTTTGACCTAGAGCTCAGTTTAAATACCTCCAAATTTGATGCTTTGCTTGCTGTTGCAGAGAGGCTGTGATGGAACAGGAGCAATGTATTTTGTAGGCTGTGGTTACAATGCCTTTCCTGTTGGATCTGAATATGCTGATTTTCCACACATGGATGATAAGCAAAAAGATCGGGAAATCAGAAAGTTCAGATACATCATCCATGCGGAGCAGAACGCCCTGACATTCAGGTAATGGGTTTGGTTTTGCCACTGAAAAGAACAAGATGGTTTGGAAACAATTCCATGTTGTGGTTTAAGCCCCACTGGTAAGTACACACCAGGCAGCCTCTTGCTCACTCCCCTGCCCCAGTGGAATGGGGAGGAGAATCAAAAGTAAAACCTGTAGGTTGAGATAAGAACAGTTTAATAATTGAAATAAATTTAAATGTATTAATAATAGTAAATAATAATAAAGAGAAAACCCAAGGAAAAAACAAGTGATGCACAGTACAGTTGATCACCACCCACTGATCAATGCCAGACCCCATCCCCGAATTCTGAAGAACCCCCTTCCAGGTAACTCCCTCAGTTTATATACTGGGCATGAACACTGTATGGTATGGAATATCCCTTTGGCCAGTTTGGGTCACCCTTCCCATTTGTGCAGCTCCTCACTGGCAGAATACCACACACAAAAAGCATTTGATCCAGTGTAAGCACTACTTAGCAACAACTAAAAATTCAGTGTGTTATCAACATTATTCTCATACTAAATCCAAAACACAGCACAGTGCCAGCTGCTCACAAGAAATTAATTCTGTCCCAGACAAAACCAGGACAATGTGTGATGTCACTGTGGTGAACTGTGGATGCAGTCAGCTCCTGGGGCTTCTTCAGATTTCTTGTTTGAATTTGGGTTTTAAAGGATATTGGCTCCTTCAGTTATTGTTCAGATACCAGCCACTGTGTCTGCTTCTTGCTGGACTGTGCTATAACCTGGAATATGTAAGTGTGGCAGCTGATGAGGCTTTCAACAATGATGTGTGTGAAGACATGGGATGGGTGTTGGTCACAGATAGGGAAACCAAACCAGATTCCATGGTGTACTTGTGCACTTGATAAGGAATAAGTTGCTTCTGAGAGTAAATAACACTACTTTGCTTGCTTTTTGAGGTGTCAGCTTTGTCACAGTTCAAAACTATCAAGATATGAACTCTAAAATTCTGTTTTCTGACTGCTCATAGGTGTCGAGAAATAAAACCAGATGAGAGAAGCATGATATTTGTGACAAAATGTCCATGTGATGAATGTGTCCCTTTAATTAAAGGAGCTGGTATCAAGCAGATCTATGCAGGAGATGTTGATGCTGGAAAAAAGAAAGCAGATATATCCTATATGAAGTTTGGTGAACTTGAGGGTGTAAGCAAATTTACAGTAAGTGTCTAAATGTACTGTATTCTACAATCTGTGGGCAGCATTGATGGGAGAGGAGAGTGAGCAGTCCTGTGCAGCCAGCATAGAGGTGTGTTGTGCTGTTTAGTCAGGAGAGTGGAGAGAGGTGAGAGGCTGCTCTGTCACAGTTCTGGGGAGCAGTGCTGTGCCATGTGCCAGATGGAGGGGCCAAACCTCTCTGTTTGCTCTGTGTACATTGGGCATTTCCCTGTAACTTGTTGCTGTTGTTGGAGGTGGTCTCTTCACACTGTGAAGTTCAGTCCAAGCCTCCCCTGTCACAGCATGGCAGCTCATGTGAGAGGCTGATGTGTGATTTTGTTGGCCCTTCCAGCAGCTCCTGAAAGAGCTTGGTGGCTTCCCAGTGTGGCCAAGTGCGCCTGCAGTGCAGGCACTCGCCGTGGCAAACAGCAGCCTCCTTGCCCCTTCTCCAGGGAGTAAATGTCTGCATTCCTTCATAGTTATTTATCCTCAAAGCAAATTGTGTTCAAGAGAGAGCCCTTCATTTCCCACCTCACCCCTGGTCATGCCCTCACTGTGAAGGCCTATAGGGCCCTTTGCTCCTTATTGTGTCTTCTGGAGTAAGTAAACATTTTCTTCTTCTTTTACCAGTGGCAATTAAATCCTTTGCACACTAATGCCCTTGAATTCCATGACCCTACAGCCAGGGAAAGTAAGTACTTTTTCATTAATTCCTCTTATGGCTGAAGTCAATAAGTGAGATCACATTTTAAACAAACCGGAATCCCTCTGGGATTGTTTAGTCTTAATTAATCTTGGTTTCAGTGAGTTAAATTTTGCTATGAAACCTTCTCTGAGTTTTTTTAAGAGATGAGCTAACTAGGTAAAAACTAACTGTAATAGGTAAAAACTAACTGTAATGGGTGAACTAACTAGTTTTAACAAATGCATGGCATTGGCACACATTACAAAATCTAGCAATGCTATTACAAAAGCCAACAACATGCTGGGTTGTGTGTCAGTCATTTCAGACTACTTGATCATGTTTCAAATTTTGTTCTATAAAGACTTTTTATATTGTGTTCTATAAAGAGTACCAGTATTTTTCAAGAGAAGTTGGACTGGACTCCTCCAAGTCATTTAAGGATGTTCTGCAGAAGATTTCAGTGCTTCTTTCATATTTGTGTGTTTATATATACACGTATAATGTAAAGGTCACAAAATTCTTGTTGACACACACCCCTGTAGCAAGGGAGCTGTCATCCTCTGAAGGCAGAGTTTAGATAAGTCTCACTTCAAAGCCTTTTTATGCTACTAAAGGAACCTACCATAGATGTCTACTGTCAGATGCCAAGCCTTAAAATGTTTCTCATCCAGAGGGGAAAATAACATGGAAAAGGCAGCTAAATAATATTTGTGCCTCAAGCATGAAGGTGCAGTGAAAAGATAGGGAGTTGACACTTACTCAGAGCATTGAGTACTGTGCTAGGAGCATAAAAAAGACTGAAGGTACTTTTTGTGGCACACAAATAGCCGTGTACTCCAAGCTAATTCCTAGCATGTACTGAGACAGATTAGTGGAGAAGTCTCTTTGTTAGGTATTCCCTTATGGGCCAGGGGAAAGGGGGAAGGGAAGAGCTCAGGGTAATGTTTATGGCATTAGTGATCACTGCAAAATGTTAGGGCTTGTTTGTCCCTGTCTCTCTTAATGGTTTTTAGATCCAGCTGCAGAAAGATTCATCGTGGGATAGTTTGTTTGACAATCTTTAACAGGGCTCATTTCTCTAACAGTGTTTTTTTTAACATGGTTTGCTTGCATTTTCAACACTGAGCAGGTTTAAGTTGCTCTCTTTCCTTAGCATATTCCTCTTAGCTCTGATTATTGCATCTTTCTCTGTAGGGGGGAGAAGACAATCTCCACCCCCTTCCCCACCCCCAATGTTATTCCAGTGTGCCTGTCCATGTTGAGTATTAGAGTGCACTTGCTGTTGTATTAATGCTTCACACATGTTTTTTTCTTTAGATGGGGTCCAGAAAACAAAATCGCTGGATGACCAGCAGCACCAAAACAAGAAACTGTGTCTTGGTCATTACTGAATAATTATCACTTCCTGCAGTTCTTGCTTCGTACTTTTTATAATATGGCCTGTTTGCACTTTCAAATAAGGAAGAGTTTTATTTATTGTTTGGAAAGTGAATTTTAAAGTAAGTTTATTTATGATGTCTTTAATGTCTTTTTAATTTAGAAGATCCTGGCGAAAAATGCTGCTTGTATTTTCTGTGAAAGTAACTGGGTGGCTGATCGTTTTTAACACATTAAAAAAATACATATACTGAAAGTTTATTGCTGGTAGATCAGAGAAATAATAAAATGGTGTCTTGTTTGCTTGGTGTATGGATTGAAGGGATGGATTTCTATGTCCTGGGCTAGCAAAAGGCAGAAATAAGCCCTAGTTCTTCAAATACAATTGTCAAGGGAATCTTCTAGGAAGTGGTAGAGAAATAATCACCAGCAGCTATTTCTGTTCCTGAAAGTGGCTTTTGCTTCTCAGTCTGCTTCCCAGTATTATGGACACAAAACTACTGGGATAGCAATCATTATTAGGTAAATGATTTGGAGACCAATTTTGTCTCTCATACACACTTCCTACCATAGCAGCAGAGCTGTTTAGTTTTGTGGTACTTACCTTGCTGCTCTGGGTGCTTCCTCAAGAGCAGTCCATCTGAATTAGTGAAGACAAAGGTTAGCTTTGCCTTTTCTCAGCTTCTGGATGCAGGTCTAGAAGCATCTGGCTGTATGCATCTCACTGGCACCTACATATATGTGAAGATTGCTAGTGCTGAGGCTTTGTCAATCTTCACTAACAGACTTCTAGGATTACAGGAGCTAACAAATTGCTACATGTCCTTTTGTTTCTTAGATAGTGTGATCTGTACCAGTGGAATAGCCCAAATCTTTTCAGTTGCCAGTCTCTTGGATGGGCTACATGTGGAACAAGAGTGACATTAAAACAGCCACTGAAACTGCAGTCTAGTGTTGTTGCTAGTTTTGAGGGGGTATGTAATGGGTAGTCAGATCAAAGAGTTGTACCCAGAATCTTTTGGGAGGTCTCTCTCCTAATTCCCATGTGTTTCCTGCTTTGAATCTGACCTCTAACTGTTTGTTTTAGCAGATGTCCCAAGACTTTCTGTTCACTTCTCTGCTGAGCTTTCAAATGCAAATACCTTAAATCTTTTTCTGCTCTTGCTGGTAGGATATGTAAACAGCCCTGTCCCAGTTCTTTCATGCATCTTGTCTTTGCTGCCTTTCTTAAAAGTCCTGGAAGGAGAATCATGTCTTAAGATGCAGCTGTAGGTTCTTGTTGTTTCTTTTAGGTTTTGGGAAAGCTTGGAGCTGGATGGCAGGTCTGTGATTGGATACTGTACATTGTCCAAATTAGAACAAAAAGTCCACCCTACTCCACCCACTGAAAGCTTCTTGTTTGCATAAACCATTGGCAGTGCTCTTCTACTTGAGGTGGAAGCAAGGGAAAAAACAGGCCCAGATTTAAGGTCCCTTCAAGTTTTATAGTGATCAGTCTGCTGATATCAACATTGGTAAAACCTGTATCTTCATAGGAACAGCTGAAATTGAAAAGTCCCTGAAACATCATAGCTGACCTGGGTACACAGAGAAGTAAATTAACTCACAAATCAAATATCACACACATGAAATAACTACACTGCAGTGAGTGCTGCTGGTAATCTGAACTTCAGGAGGAGTTAAGATTCCACCTTTACTTTTAATTACATTTTTTTAAAAGAGGAATTTTTTACAAAACTTTCTGTGAAACTTGGAATTGCTTGTAAGGCTGAAGGCTTGGAAGTCTGGCTTTATTTCTGTCTTGCTATATTCTAAAAATTCTTCCAGGGGCTCAAAAATTTCTGTAGGCTCTGATTCTCAGTATAATCCTACTTGTTAATTTGTGCTGGAATTACATAGTAGGGACTGTATCTTGGCCAACAGGAATAATGTGAATGGGCTTTCTCTCTCAGCCTATGGACTCTCTAGGTGCTGCTCTGCTTATCTGTGTACCAGGAAGAGCCACAGAATATCGGACATCTCCTGCAGTGCTTATTTTGCAAATCAACTCTAGGATGTTTGTTTCTTACATAAAAACTGCAAAGTATTTACTCAAGAAATGTAAAAGTTATATATTTTATATATTGTATGAAATTTCCATATGCATTTTGAGTCTCTTCCATTCATTTCAGAACAATCGTTTTAATTGCAGGTATTAACTATCAGTAATAATTTGGCCTCTTGACTGAGAATTACAGGAATTCTCTGTTAATTGTCTGCCTTACAGCAAAACATGTTTCCTGCTAATAAATTAATCTGACAGTAAGTACTGAAGTGTATTTTGAAGTGCTTTGGGTTATTAGGAACATTACAGAGTGCTTTGGAATGCTCACACCCCTTACAGGCCCAGTACTGTTTGCCGAGCTGCAACGCCTCCCTCTGCTCTGCCTGAAGAATTTTTCTCAACGTGAGACTGTGCCTCCTGCAGCCCCGGGAAATAGCTGGGATCCCCTTCCTCGGCCCTGGGAGGGTTCATACCCTTTTCCTCAGGAGAGTAAGAACTGCATCAGGGAGTGCTGCATGAGCTGCCAGCTCCACAGCCTTGGTTGGAAGGGATCAAAGTGGATGAAGCTTTGAGCATCCAGCAGTAAAATCGGTCCCTGCTGCACCTCTGCCTTGCTGCCCCGGAGTGCCTGTGTGGGCAGAGCCAGCCGTGCCCGTTCCCAGTCACTGCAGAGCAGAGCGGGATCGCTGCCGGGCTCGGGAGCTGTGCCGGAGTCAGTGCGGCTGTGCAGGAGCGAGGCTGTAGCGTGCAGTGGGTGCTGCTGGGGCTCTGAGCCAGCAGGGCTTTCACATCCCCCTGGTGCCAGCCCAGGCACGTGGACTGAGGGTCTGATAGCCAGTGGGGTGTGTTAGGGCTATTCCTGCAGTTAGTTTTCCTGTTAAGCTGAAAGAAATCCACTCAGTGCCCTCCAAGACCAGCTCGTGTCACAGAGCCACATGCAGTAAGTGGCGACAGATGGGAGATGTGTGTCAGAAATGCTCTTGAACTGAAATGTCATTGTAGACCACAGTGAGCAGTCAGTGGGGCACAGCCAGGCTGGCAAAGGGATAGGCTTCCCAGAGCCGTGGTTAATGTGGGGAACTATTCTAAAAAGCTTTGTAGTCCTCTAAATAGTTTTTTTTTGTTGTTTCAGCCATTGTGTCTGCAAACCAGACTTCCAATATCTGGCTTTAATTTGTTGGATCCAGTAAGTGACATTGCATGGAGAATAGGAAAGCAAAGAGGGCTGGTGGTATGTGCTGATTTCCAATAGATCTTCTGCAGATTACTGTTGCACTGGGGGTTTGTGGCAAGGTTGTGGTAGTGGGTGGCTTCAAGGGTGGGCTCTGTGAGAAGCTGCCAGGTGTTTCTCCCGTATCCAACAGCCAGTTCCAAGATAGATGAGCCACAGGCCAAGGCCAAGCCTGGCAGCAATGGTGATATTGCCAGTGGGATAACAGATTTAAGAAAGGGGGGAAAGCTGCACCGTTGCAGCCAGGTAGAGGAGTGAGAATATGTGAGAGAAGAGCTCTGCAGACAGCAAGGTCAGTGGAGAAGGAGGGGCAGGAGGTGCTCCAGGGACTGGAGCAGATTCCCATGCAGCCCATGGTGCAGCCCATGGTGAGGCAGCTGTGCCCCTGCAGCCCATGGGGGTCCATGGGGGAGCGGAGATCCACCTGCAGCCTGTGGAGGAGTCCACGCTGGAGCAGGTGGATGCCCGAAGGAGGTTGTGACCACGTGGGAAGCCCACGCTGGAGCAGGCTCCTGGCAGGATCTGTGGGAAGCCAGTGGAGAGAGAAGGCCACTCCGGAGCAGATTTGCTGGCAGGAATTGTGGCCCCGTAGGGACGCACGCCGGAGCAGTTCGTGAAGAACTGCAGCCCATGGGAAGGGCTCATGTTGAAGTTCATGGAGGACTGTCTCCCGTGGGAGGGATCCACGGTGGATCAGGGGAAGAGTGTGACAATTCCTCGTAATGAGAAGGAAGGAGCGGGATCGTGTGATTAACTGAGCACAGTTCCCATTCCCCATCCCCTGTGCTGCTGAGGGGAGAAGGTAGAGAATTCGGGAGTGAAGTTGAGCCCGAGAAGAAGGGAGAGGTAGGAAGAAGCTGTTCTAAGATGTGTTTATTTCTCATTACTTTGCTCTGATTTGATTGGCAATAAATTAAATTAATTTCCCGCCGGCTCCCGCCAGCCGGCATTGAAAAGCCGGGAGAGGGCGCTGCTGGCAGGGAAATGCCGCCCGGCGAGGCCGCCCGGAGAGCGGGACTCAGGGAGTGCCGGGATCCACCGGGATGCCGGGACCCGCGGCGTGCCGGGCTCCAGCCCCACGAGCGGGGACCGAGTGAGCGGCTCTGTCTGCCACATAAAATGTAAACTGTATTATTTATAAATATTGTATCAGTGCACTCAGATTTCTTAAGGCCGGATGTGTAAAGGGTGGTGAGGCCAGACTCAGCGGTTCCAGTGGATCCCAGCAACAGGACAGGGGGCAACGGGTACACAGCAAACACAGGGAGTTCCATCTGAATATGAGGGGGAAATTCTTTATTGCGAAGATGAGAGATCACTGGAACAGGCTGCGCAAACAGGCTGTGGAGTCTGCTTCCCTGGAGACACTCAAAACCCACCTTGGGGCAATTCTGTGCAACCTGTTTCTGCTTTAGCAGAGGGGTTGGACAGGATGGTCTCCAGAGGTCCCTTCCAACCCCAACCACTCCATGATTCTGTGATTGTGACTGGCACACAGAGAGTCCTGCTGCTGCAGACAGAACAAGACAAAGGTGTGCTGGTGCTCATTGTAAATGTCAGAACACTTGAGACAGCTCAAAGCTCGTAAGTGGAAAGAGGAAAAATCGTGGCTGGCACATCTGTCATATAGGTGAAGGGCCTCCTTGCTCGGCGTGCAGCAGCACAGGCTTCACCATGCTTGGGCTGGGAACAGACATGCAGAGGGAAATGCTGAGCTTGGCTTTTTCCCTGGGGTATTTTGTGGTGTGACCTTTATCTTCTGCACTCCAAGTATCAGCTGTTTGTACAGGAAATTTTCCACTTTGATTTTCCGGGGAGCCAGGCTCTGCCTCAGGACTGGGTGGCTTCCTGTAGCTACAGGACCACTGCTGAAAGAATGGGGTCTGTTCCAGCTTCAGTGTGTTCCTCAGTGCCACTAGACAGGTATATTAACAACAACTAAGCCTTTGCCATTTACCTGATGTTTTCCTTCTTCTGCACCCTCATTTTTCAACTGTCTTTACTTTGGCTCCAGTGAAGTCACCTCACTGTGAGTTTTCCTCCAGGGCAGCTAGATTTGTAACTTGGAGGAAAAACAAGGGGTTGAAGAAGCATGGGGAAACCATGAAGCATTTGAACAATAACTTCAGCAAGAGCCAGGCCTTAGGGACATGTCACACAAATGCCAGCACAGACACATGTCCCACTCCACAATGTCATTTCAGAACTACCTGAAAAGACGTATGTAAGATAGTGTGAATGCCAGTACACTCACCTGTACTTAGTCTCTCATTCTTGTTGTGGGGCATGACAGATTTAGCTAGAGGAAACAAAAGGCAGCAGGAAGCAGAGGAGCTTAACTGCATGGCTAGGAGTGGTATGTATTAGCAGGAGAGCTGGGTCTTTTGTTGGAATGAACATATGTCTCTCCTCCCTTTGCAATGCCTGCCATCCCCTGAGACATCCTGCTTTCTTGCCTGCTAGTCCCCAGTGTCACTTTCCTTTGAGCCTTTGACAGGAAGGCTGTCAGCCCACAGCAAGAACCTGCTCTGTGCTGTGAGCTAATTGTGGCTCTGCCCTTGACTTGGGGCACAAGGCAAGTCCATCTGTGAATATAAATTTTCCCCCACACCCAGCTTTAAAATGGGGAGGAGATGCCTTTCTCCACTTGCCCCATGGGATTTCAAGAGCCCTGCTCCTTGCAGGCTCCTGCTTGTCCCAGGCACACAGAGCCCGTTGGGCATCTGACCATCTGCCCGAGAAATGCCGGGTTTGTTTGCTCCCTGCTGGCTGCCGGGGCAGGGCTGTGCCGGGTGTGCCTGCTGGAAAGCCAGCCCTGGCTGCGTGTTTGCACAAACAGATGCAGCGGGCTCTGCTTTGACAAGGGTATTTTTAAATCTGCTCCAAACCCTTGTCGAGCCAGCTGTTCTACAAGGGAGTTGAAGGGCATTGCCAAAGCTGAGCGTTAGTAGAGGCAACGCACCCAGCAATTTGGAAATAAAGGGCCTCTATTCATAAGAGTTGAGTAAGGCACTTCATGGCCCAGAGACACAGTCCTGTCTTCTCTGTGCACTCGGAAGAAACAACTCCATTCACTGGCAGACTGGTAGCTCTCCCTAGGAGAGCTGCACTGGGGAGTTGGGTGGGTTTTGTCTCTTGAACTGTGAGGAGCTGGGCTACGGTGCCATGGCTGGGTTGGTGTCTGTTGTGCAACCAAAAGACTTTGTCGCTGTCACCTCGGTGGTCAGGTGCTGGTTGTGTCCAACTGCTTCTCAAAGCTCAACGTGCTGGAGGTGCCTGCTGGCACAGCAGCAGTTAAAACACACAAGTTACGCGATTGGCCATGGGACAACGATGTTTGGAAATTCCATTCCCAAATCTGCGCTTGGGGAAAAGGATCTGAAGAAAAGCACACCCCATCCCATAGCCCTGATGGGCGTCACTACCACGGAGCAGAACAGGCACACCGAGGGAGGGAGGAGGCTGAGGCACGTAGGACACACCCGTCCATGCCTCGTGCTGCAGGTACAGCAGGGATCTGCAGTCTCACAGCCAGCGAGGGCAGTGTGGGGTTCTCCCGGGCCCAGGCTCAGCAGCAAAGCCCTCTCAGGGGTTACCAGTGCCCGTAGGGTGATGAAAACAGCCACGGGGCTCCTGTAGCAATGGTGATGATGCAAGGCCGAGCGCTGCCTCACCCGATGTGCTGGCACCCCAGCCGTCCCCGTCGCGCTGCACCGTCAGTACTGAGCCGGGCGGGGGGAGCTGCCCCCGCTGGGGCACGGCTGGCGCTGCACCCCGGCACAGGCTGGCCCCGAGCTGCCACTCAGTGCGGCACAGCCCGAGCTGGGAAAGGTTCTTTTTACCGTAGCTTTGGAAAGCCACTTGCAACCAATGCCGTAGGAAAGGGGTGGGTCGTTTGATTGTTTTTCCTCCTCTCACATTCCTGGAAAGAGGGGCCAGCCCAAGGCAGGCGCTGTGGAGCAGGACCGTGAGTCAGGAGGGCTGGGCTCGCCGCCTGCCTCTCCCCGGGGTTCTTGGAGGAGCTGGGCCAAATCACGGCCCTGTGAGATGCTTGGCTTAGAGCTGAACCACACGGCCAAAGCCATCGGCCTTGACCTGGGTTTTCCCTTAGCCTGGTCCCACGTTGCTGCCCAGCACCAACTGTGCTCAGAGCTGGCTTGGGCTGCTGGTGCCTTGTGGCCTCATGCACCAGAGCCTGAGGGACTGGAGCCTTTGCTGGAGGCAAGACTCCCCTTCAGCATGGGCTGGGGTGGCAGGGACTGGAGCTCCTTCTCTTCCCCAAGCCACAGCAGCTCTTGCCCACAGGATTGCCTCTCACCATGGGGCTGAACCTCCTGCTGGAGATTCTGGGACATCGTATTCCCAGCCCGTGGAAACCTGTATTTTTATGCAAGAATGCTTGGTCAAGAAGAGGGAGAGCTAGGTACAATTCCTCTTCATGTCACAGAGACCAAAGCCCATATCCCCTCTGCCTCATAACAACTTTGACCGCCAGGTGTAAGATGTTCAGCAGGAAGATGCCTTCACCCAAAACGTTGGTGCTTCTACTTCAGAAAGAAAAATGAAGCATTTGTTGGCTCCAAGAAAAAGCCTCTCTACTGACCAAACACCACTGCACCCTTTGGAAAGAGGCCTGGGTTCTCTTAGCCCTGCTCCAATTTCACACACGAGCAAACACGTGCTAGAGAACAAATGGAATCTGGATCTCCTCTCCCTCTTGTGAGTGCTGTTATCATTAGATAACAGCAGAGGTCCAAGTCATTCTTTCCTTCTCATCTGATCTTGTCTCTGGAGAATGTAGATTAAGAGGCTCAAGCATTCTTAACGCCCACGTTTGTTGAAGGCCAGAGTCCTTGGCCTCCCCCAGGCTCACACCTGCTCCTGTGCACGCCAGGGCACACTGGGGAGCCTGCTGCTGCTTCTAATCAGATTGTTCTGATTTCAGCACAAGCTGCCCAAATCCCAGGACAGAAGCTTATGGTTCAAAGATTCCTGGCACTCTGCTGTATCAAATAAGATTTGACATTGCAGGATCATGCATTGCATGTTGGCAGGGATTCATTCACACGATCCAAACCCCCTGAATGCTCTGTGTGGAATGCAATGGAGAGGCTTCCTCCAGCTTCTTTCTCTCTCCAGTTTACAATCTTCTTTCCTGTCTTCACTCTGATGAATTGTGTCCTGCAATCACACAGATACCCCAGATACTAATTTCAGATAAATGGTGAGTTCCTGGTGGGAGCACTCCCTTAGGCAGAAGAACCACATTGTCTGAATGCACCGAAAGAAATGGGGAGTTCTGTCATTATTTCAAAGTCGTCTTAGAAAAGACCTAATTTTCGTTTAATTAGGGATGTGTCCCCACCTGCTGTGAAATATTATTATGGTGCTTAATTTCATCTTCACCATTTTTCATGCTTTTTATTCTTTCGAAGACCTAAGCAAGTTGAGCTTGGGGAAGACTCAATTACTTTGAGATGTGTTGACAATATCTACTTCAGGACCAGCTTCTTGTAAGATAAGCTGCAAGGCCCCCAAGGCACATGTCATTTCACTGGAAGACCACTCCTTTTTCCCCCCTCTCTCTCTTGCAGTCTCACACACGCACTCACACACGCACCCACACACACACACAGACCCCTTTTCCACAAGCCCTCCTCATCAATTACTCATGTGGTCCAAAGACTCCTTGCCCTGGAAAAGGCTGCCTTCACGGGGATGGGGCCCATCGCTGTTCCCTGTTGGCCTGGCACATCTCTGCCTGTGCAAACAGCAGGGTGTGACCTCATTCCTCGTATCACCACCAGGTTTGGATATCTTCAGGAGCTCCTCTGTGTCCAGACCACACAGACAAAGCGCTCACAGCACTGACCCCTCTCAGACCCTCTGGGCACCTCTGTGTGGGTCACACTCACTTTGTCAAGGGCAGCATTCCCCAGCACACACCATTAGGCACTTTTTCCGAGCACGGGCTGGAAGCCCAATGTTCTCATGTGACTCCAGGGGCTGAGGCAATGGACACGTGTCTCTCTGTTAATCCAGGCCTGGAGACCAGCCCCACCCCAGGAGCTCACAGCACAGCCAAGCACCCTTCGGATTCAGGCTCCAGCTCTCAGAGGATCAGACTGACATGACTGGCTCCAAGGACTGCCATTCCAGAGACAGTTCCTTATTGACCTGTAAGTGACCACTGCCACAGGACTAGGGGTGAGGCTCAGGGCCAGGCTAAGCTGGCCTGGGGCCAGGGCTGCCAGGCTCCTGCCAGCCAGGGCTGCAGAGGTGATGCTTCAGAGTGCATTAGCTCTGAAGGCAGTGCTCATCTCTCTCCATCTGCTCAAACCAGTTGGCAAAGGGGAGAAGGAATTTAGCACTGTGTGAAGTCTGGCTATCTGGAAAGGCAAGAGGGAAAAAAACCAGAGACAGAAATACGGGGCGATCAGTAATCATGCCTTTAATAGCTTGTAAATAATTTTTTTAAAATTCCAGGCAACTAAGATGTACATTTGTTGTGTGTATCTGACATCTGAAAAAACCATGAGACCACAATCTGTTCTGTTTCTTCCCTTTTCTAAAGCACATAAATTAAAGTATCAGTCACCTCAATATACAACAGTTAAATGGAAAAACGGGCTTGTTCTGTTTTTACAATTCAGTGTCACCTGTTATGTGAAGCATTAGCTAGAGTTTTAGCTGGAGAACTTTCTTAAAACAAATAGGAAAACTCAGAACTTAGACTGTCCAGAAAAATTCAAGAAATGTCCACTCCCTGCTCTCAAACTCCACTTCCTAATAAAGCATCAGGATAACATTTTCCTGCTAGAAAACAAAAGACCCCAAAAACTCTTCAAACACACCAGGGAAACACTGTCTGTACCACAGAGCTTATTAAACTTAAAACATTAATGGTGCAACAACTTCCTCTTCTATGACTGTAATGCAGAAACTGAATTCACGTCAGGATGAAAAAGGACAGAAAACACCAGACTACAGGCGGCCTTTGGTGCCTGGGGCTGCTCAGAGGCCTCCCGTGCTTGATTTCAATATCCAATAAATGCTCTCAGATGTGACAGCACCTGCAGGCTCAGGGACCTCAGCCCACTCAGCAGTTCTGGCTGAGGCCTTTTCAGCAACCCCTTGCTGAACTCAGCTCAACCCCACCTCGTGCAGCCAGCACTGGAATTCAGATGGGAAGACATTAAGGACCCTCCTCTCTCTCTGATGCTGACGCTCAGCACTTGTCACAATTCAGCCAAGTAGCTCTGGCCACCACCCATTATTCTTGACTATGGCTGGTTTCTCTAGGTATGGGATCACTTCAATGGCAGCACGGCTTTGATGGAGGGGGTTTGCTCTTGTCTTTTCCCATAGCAGGGTGTGTGGGCACTGAGTACCTGGGGCTGCTCCTCAGGAGATTGCTGGGAGCTGGTGGAAATAGTCTGTGCCCTAGCACAAGATAGATCACATACAGAGAAATGGGAGTCAGGCAGAAACAGCTCAGCTGGCTGATGTATCCATCCATTTCCTAGCACTGAACAGAAAACCTCTGATGTAGGGTAAAAAAAACCCTTAAAGATGAAAGAACACAAAATGAAGCAAAAACGTGACCTTTACTGCTTTTTCATCTTCTGTAGTTTTGACTAAAGAATCTGACCTAGAAGTGCAGCTAACTCCAGAGACCAATGTACTCTTTCACAGTCTTGTGTGTGTGCAGTGCTAGAACCAAGTCACAACTACAGGTGAGAAGGAACAATGTCAAAGTCCTCAGAAGACCTGTTCTGTGCACTTGCCAGAGCTTGAGTTTGCTGATAAAGTTAAGCAAAGAGGTTCATTCTTCTTGAGCACAAAAAAAAAATCTGTCAAACCAACTTCTATTACATAGAGATTCTAAACTGACATAAATAATTATAGTCTTGATTAAAAATAATATATTATTCTAAATTTTTGGTTTTTTAGTTCTCATGTAAAACCCCTATACTTTCAACATCTAGGAACAAAGACAAAATAAAAACCAGGCACTTGTTGTGCCTTCTCAAGCACTATTGTGGTGTTTAAGGGACACAGAGGAACTTAACAACTGAGATTAATGCCTACAGTGGAAAACAAGAGGTGTTCTTCATGCCGTTGGCTTTTTCAATTCTCGGATTTGCTTAATCAGGTAGTTCTTCTCATCAGTGAATTGTTCGTCGTCCGTCCTTTCTTTCTGGAAATTGCTCAGAAACTCAATTAGCTTGGGTTGGTTTTTCAACAGGATCTCCACAATAGGCTGTGTTTTGTTTGGACTGGCCACAAAAACCTAACATGCAAACAAAATCAGAGACAGAGAGATAGCGAGGGGGTGGGGACAGAGAGGGGAACATCAGTCACAACATCCCCAGAAGTTACTTTCCAACAAGTCAGCTGAAGGCTGGCAGGCAGATACTCTGCTGCTACACACCTTGTCCCAAGGCAGACAGAGAGGAGTTCAAACATGTTGGTTCAACAGAAAACTGAAGCAAAGCTATGCTTCAGTTGTGTGGGAGGGCTTCCCTTTCATTTTGCTCTTTGTTGATAAAAATTTTGACTGTAAACCCAGCTGTTGACCCGGAGCTGTCAATTCTCAGCCTCTTCCACCCGCAAGACAAATACACAGAAATTAATTATCAGGAGAATGGAAAAGCTTTGTGTCAGTATTGATATCATTTCCATATTAAACCAGGCCTAAAATTAGACTTGCCAGCTTTGTTTTGGTTTGGAAAAATATGTCAGAGGCCTCACTTCCCTCTGCCTAATCCATTCACAGAAGCATGGCAACTTAGAGCAGTAGGAGCAGGAGGGCTGTGGTGTGCCCAGCACCTTTGCAGCCCTCGCTAAGCAGACAAGGGTGGCAATGCAGGCAGGTGAGGTGAGACACAGATACTCACCTGGCACAGCCAGCCCAGCACTGTGGGCTTACTGGTCTTCTTGAATAGTAGGTTTTAAGCATAAACCTACCTGTGCTCTGGTTTTTCCCACTGTAATCCCTAAAGCTGCAGTTTTGCAGCTCTGAACATGACCTCTCAGCCACAACACTGTTTCTTTAACATTTCCTCTGTGGTAAGTGCCAGCTGATGACAGCAAACCTAAGGCTGTTGCAAAGGCCAGCAGGGAGAGGCTCTTTTCAGGGACCTCGGGATGCCACAGAGACGGGGCTCTGGGGCCGTCAGCCAGGAGGGGCAGACGGGGCATGGGGCTCACAGTGGGAACACTCGTGCAGCACCCCGGCCACCCCGGGAGCAGCTCCACATCTGGCTCACACCGAGGTTACCATGGCTGGTCAACAAACACCGCCTCAGCACTTGTGCAAGGACAGAAATAACTCCAGTTATTCTCTACCCGATGAGAAGAAATTAGGGATGGACAGAACTGGAAAGCGTCCAGTTTCCCTCCAAGCCTGTCCAAACCAGAATGAAAACAAACATCTGCTGACAGTACAGAATGGCATGTTGTCCTGCCCAGCGCAGGCGGCACCACCGCTGGCTCCAGAGCTGGGGCTCTTCTGCAGGTCCATTTGTCTCCACTGAGGCTGTGCCCACAGGAAATCCTGGGCCACATCCAGCTGCTCAGGGAGGAGCTGTGCTACCTGATGAGGACCACGCACACTCTGTCCTGGGGGCTGCGTTACAGCCCCCTGCCCCAAAGGCCACACCTGGTAAAGCCTGGGGCAAGGTTCAGGCTGACCCACTGTCCTCCACAATAAGAGGATGTTACACAAGTGGTGGGGAAAATGCCACGTGAAGGGAACGTTTGGAAGGAGTGGGGCTCCACACACACCAACAGTGCCACACTCAGCATTCTGCCTGAACAGGAAGCTAAGAGCACTTTTTTATTTCACAAAGGTGAGGCAAAGCATCTACTCAAACCCTGGCATCCTGATGCCTTAATAGACTTAATCTCTGTCTATGCTTTTGTCCTCTCTGGATCCCTCCTCAGGCTGCTCCTAGGAGACCCTGCTATAAGGTACTTTGCCCTCTGCTCTGCAGAAAGGGCTGCAAATGCTGCCATGTTGGGTGAACACTCCCCAAGGGTATTACAAAGTTTTCCTTGATCTGGTGGCCAGGCCATGGTCCCAGTGACAGTACACTATCTACAGCTATTCACACAGGCCTCCACCTTGCCCTTCTCTGATTACCCTGAGCTATAATCCTAAATAATTCCTTTTTTATTCCTACTCACCACCTTAAACTTCTCAAGAGCAGCCTCCACTGCCAAGGGTCCCTTCTGAGCAGCCACTTTCCTGCATGATGCCCCAAGTACTCCAAGAGCAGCCTGGTACCAAGGACACATCTCTCTGAGGGTGGGATAGCCAGTTCACAGCTCTCACTACACCTGAGGGATTCTCAACAGCTGATTGTTCTGTTGCTGCCTGCAGCATCTGAGAGAAGCATCTCCTCCCTTGCAAATAGTTTTGATATGCCCTGGTTGATGCATTGGTTTCCCTTAGACCAGGATAAAAAAGTTTTGGGGATGTAAATCACTACTGAATGTACTTTACAGTTTTCCAGCACGTGCTTTATCTAGGGAACATGAATCTTGAAATCTCATGGGTATGGATGTTTGGCTCTGGATGAGACAGCAGCAGTTCATGCTCTCAGCTGGAGCAGCCCCAGGATGCAGCTCCCCACGTGCTGACCTACATCAGATGACCATGCTGATGGAAGTTGGATACTTCCAGGATTTGGACTATGATAAGCCCCCAGTCATCTGGATGAGCTTCCTTGGGGAAAAGCAGGATGTAACCCTACAGGCCGGGATGAGGAAAGCAACTGTTTACAGATCTTCATAAAAAACTGTTATTTTGAAGTTCAGTTCACCCCTGGTGACCAGGAGAAGAAAACCATCAACTACACTGGCAGGACCCACGTGTTCAGAAACAATCTGATGACAATGCAAATGGAAGGTGTCAAAGAAGGCCTGACCTTGAAGTGCTGAATGAAGTCCTTCAATGAATATTAGGCCTTCCTAATATTTGTCTGACTGTCAAAATTGAGGAATCTAAGTAATTCTTCTTGTCAAAGCTCTCTGCTTTGCAAACAGAGCTGGAATATTGGTGGCAAACCTAGTAAACAGCATTTTATATTGGTCCTACCATGGTATTACCATAACAAATAATAGAGAACTTAGTTTAATAGAAGCCATCACATCCTGTTTATCTTCCTGCTCAATTATTTACAGATTACAATCTTCACCTTGCAAAACTGGCAAAGTGAACAGTCAAACAAAGATCATCTCGACTGTCAGTCTTGCTCAGTGTCAACAGGGACTCGTAATGAGAGAATGTGCAAGGATCAGAAAACTCCTGAAATGTTATTCAATACTTTGGCTAAGCAAACAAAATCAATTCTGCCAGTATCAACTGACCAGCTTCACAGAGCCCAGGAGCAGGACCACTATGAGACTCTACTTTAAAGAGTCCCCCTCATTCAGAACTCTGTGTTGTCATAGAGAAGGAGATCAATCCCTAAAAACAGAAACATTATTAATGCTATCTGGAACATTTCTACTAAAATGAAGTTGAACCGGACCATAGAACCATTTCACCTGTGGTTTTATTATGGAAGGGTTACGTGTCCTAGAGCACTAAATTCAGATAGATGAGAGAGACGGAGACCCAAATTAAAGACAGTACTCATATAAAAATTCCAATTCTAAATATAGCTGTCCCAGCACAGAGAGAGCTCCCTTTCATGAGTATTTGCAAAAGGCCTGGAATGAAAATCAAATCTGAAGCTTCAAAAGTTGCCCGAAGTGGAACTGTTGTTATCTTGTCCATTAAAAGTCATACTGTATTTCCTCAAGTAAACATCAAAATTACTTGACCTTATTTCCTTACAATTAATAACCAGACATTACCACCCCCTGTGACTATGGCAGAGCAAAAGTGATTACAGAGGTTGGATGCCCTGGATCGAGTATTTTAAAACTCACTCCGGGGTCACACACAATCTCACTGTCAGGACACCGCACACAGAGGTGCCTTACGGTTCATGCTGCTTATAGCACAATGCTTCACATAATAATCCCTGCCCTTTAGAGTGCCCAGCTAAGGAACAGAGAGGACACATCCCCACAAATATGGTTTCAGCTTCGTACCAAGAGCGAACTGTCAGTACGGGCAAATTATGTGAGGCCATTTGCAGAGCAAGCTGCAGGAGGTAAATTGTAATGTGCATGAAAGAGAATGGAAAAATGAAACTAAGGTCACAAAACACAGTGTACCCATTCTATTTTTAGATTTAAACAGTAAAATACATCTTGCTAAACATCTGCTTAAGAACAAGAAAGTCGCATAATTCCAGTTCACTGATACAGGGTGTTTTCCTCAAAATAGTGAATTGTTTCCATGAAGTCCAAGAGAGCTTGTTATTAACCTTTGTCTGTGAATATGTGAAATCCAAGGAATGCCTGCACTGCATTCACATATGGCTGAAAGATATGGCCTCCCCCACAAACGGGCAAACTCAAAGTAGGCTCCACTAATAAAACACATCAGAAATCCATCACAGGAGCTGGAGAGCCCTTCCCCATATTTGATCTCCAAAGTGTGCATGCTCAAGACTGACATCTCTCCACTGAAATCACTGCAGAGAAGAACCAGTGACTCTCAAAGCCTACAGCTCTAAGCAATCTCCTTGGATTATTTATGAAGGAGGGAAGGGGTGAGGTGTGTTAGCTTTTCCTGATGATTAAATCCTGGATAATCCTTATGCATACATTGTCTGAGATATCCAGTTCTACAAAGCAGCTGCAGACATTTAGGATGGTGCTGCAAGGCAGAAGGTCCATCTTGTTCAGGCCAAAGGAAGAGAAGGAGCTGGAGTTAGGAGGAAGATCAACCATCTCCTACATGGAGAACGGAAAGAGGCACTGAAAGTGGGCACTCTGTCTTCATTTTCCCACTCACAGCAAGCTGGATGAATGAAATACTCTCAGATCTTGGGGGATACTGGCATTTTCAGCCATGAAGTGTTCTTGCAAAATAAATTTGCACTGGAAGTGCTCATCACTTTAAACTCTATTTTACAGTTTTGAATCTTCAATAATTAGAAATCACCTCAGGGAGTAAGAGTCATAAGTCTATTCTTGGGTCAGCTGGGGCATGGGAGTGTTGGAATCTGGATGCTTACAAAACAAACACTTTTTCATTTCAACTGCGTCTAACTGGTGAAACATCTAAATCAGGTAATTTAAACCCAAATCTTTTGGCAGCTCAGACAGAGAAGCAAGTATCCACTTCTCAGCAGACCTTTGATTCCAAATCACTGTGGCTAGTCTACTGTAATTTCAGCCAGGACTGCACAAGTATTTTGCAAGCATAATTTAAAAATGCAGGCACAGTTTAAAATTTATGAGATTAGAAGGTGAGGACAAGATTCCTCTCCCAGCTACATTAGCATGGAATTATTAAAGCTGACAAGAGAACTGGGCTGAGGGACACAAACCCAGAAAACAGAAGGCAGGGCACAAACTGTCAGTCTTTTAAATGCTTAAGGATTTCAGTAGTTCTCAAGAAGTTAGAACTCAATTTAAGAAGTGAAATCAGAAGGATAAGAGCCTCTCTGACCCTCTCTACAAAGCTACATCACCACGCAATTTATCTGTAACAAACGCTGTAATGACCTCGCCCCCTGGGGAGGAGTTTGATGCTTCCACATCCAGGGAATCCAGATCCTCAGTGAGGAGGATCCTAAAAGGGGACCTGCTGCACCTCTGCAGTTACTCTGTAGTGCGCTGCTGGTGGTTATGAACCAGCAATTTCCCGCTGATCAGGCTCTGCTCTGTGTCTGCAGCTTCCCCACAAGGAGCCCTGTTCATGTGAGGCAGTGTGAGGAATGCCATGGGAATGCTATGGCCCTGCTGGAATGCTACTGACTGGTGCCACTGGAAAGGACCAACATCACCACTGTTCAGTTTATTTTGCTGGGCACTCCAAGGTCCAAGCATTAACCCCTAACTGGAAATAGGAATGCAACATACTGGAAATGAAGAAAGGGAAGGCAGAACGGGAGCAACAGCAATGTGTGCCACGGCTGCACACTGGAATCCTTTCACATTATTCCAAGTCCATTTGACTGCCTCCTAGAACAAGTGACATCAGCCATCCCCAAGGCCTGGGCCATGCCTATCATTAATTCAGGAACTGCAACTCGTGTTTCATAAATAAAAATCTGGCATTTATTCACAGAGCGGCTGAGAGAGCCCAATCCTCTGGTATCTTCGCCCCATCGGCATCTCAAAGGCTGCAAGTGTCTGGAGCCAGACTGCTCACTTATCTTGGAGCCATATACCTCCTGATAAGGAGGAGAAGTAGAAGTTACTCACAGTGGTTCAGCTGAGTGGAGGAAGTCAGCAAGGGAACAGCTTACCAAGCTGCTTATTTCAGGAAGGGAATTTTTTTTTTTTTAATCCTCCTTGAAGCTGTTTTTTCTTTTAGAAAACTAAAAGCTTTTTGGAGAAGCTGCACATTCTCTAAACCTCCACACTGAAGATTTGAAAGCTTTTTTTCCAAATCAGAAATGGCAGAAGTACAAAACTCAACAAGTCACCCTGAATTTGTGGAGGATGATGTAACATTTTTTCCCAGTCTTTGATGTTATCTGGTATCTTTCTTAACCAACTTAGCCTTAAAGGCTCAAAATTCCTCTTCTGAAAATCATTAATAGCTCTCTTTATGGTTTGAAAATAATGCATTCATTCCAAATTAGAGTTAGTTTGGCATAACAATCCAACTCACCCTCTGTCCCAGGACAGAGCAGACTTTTGATAGGAAAATGGTAAACTTCTCACTTACTAACATTAAACATCATGAAAAAAGGGACACTCGTTGGGTCTATTTAAGACCACATAAATGATCACTGCAGAAGGATTAAACTCACTTCAAGCTCAGATTTACCAAATCTTTTTAATACCTTAAAAAGCAAGTTGTGTTTGCACTGACGCCCAGCACCAAAACCATCTACTTTTAGCCTTAATGTAGATTTTAAAGACTTTTTATTTTTAATCTTTACCCAGAATCACATGGTAAAATGATCTAGAAGTTGGGAGAAGAACCCCTGGATACTACCTAGAAGTTGTGTGTTTTGTAACCTGTAGCTCATCACTACTTGACTTACTACCCTCAGCTCAAACCAAAACAATGCTGCAAAGGCAAGGCAAACAGAAATTGAAGGCTGAGTGATAGAAAAGTTTTCAGTCACCACTCACACAATCAACACACTCAGCTGCTGGAAGTGACTGTAAACCCCAAACTTTGCCTTAATTTTCTGGACTTTTTCTTGTCCACCTTGAAAGAATTTTTATGAGAAGGTCTGCCACCTCTACAACTCATACTGGCTCACCTTGAACACGTGGAATGCTTCAAACTGAATGTTGGGACTTTTATCTCGCAGCAAGTTCATCATCAGCTTCAGATTTTCTGGTTTGCTGATGTATTTTGTCATGATGGCAAAGTTGTATCGGTCCAGAATCAGTTCACCCAGCAGCTATGGAAACAATGAGAAAAAAATTACTTTTTTTTTTTTTTTTCAGTTTACCACGTTATTTTTGAAAGCACAGAAAGCAGCAGCCCATTTCAATGTTTGCTCAAGAGGTTTCAATGTCACTATCTTTAAAAAAAAAGTAATTAGACTTGTTATCATGCAGTGTGTTACTTAATGTCCAATAATGGTCATCTTCTACACAGTGCAGAGAGGGATCCTGCATGTGGGCTGGGCGTGACAGGGGCTGGTGTGAGAAGTTAGGACAGAAGCAAATGTAGTGCAGCTGTCCCACAGAGACACCTTCACTTCATTCCCACGTTACATTCACACACCCACGTGGTTCCATGTGCAGGTCATGTCACTCCCAAGCTCATTGTTCTGAACCACAGTACAGATCTGAGCTCAGAGGAAAAGGGATGGTGCTCGTTCCATAGAAATAGCCCCACACTTCACCAGAGCTCCAGGAAAGAAAAGACACAGGGAGGTCCTGTGCATTTCAAGAAGAGCATCACAAGCCCTTAGTTCTTTCTTTGATAGAAAAATGGCTGCTCCATTGCCATACATGCACCCTGATATTCACAGAGTGCAAATTTAGGAGGAAAGTGCTGAGAGACTTTACCTTCAAGGATTGTCTCTTTGTTACGTAATTCTCAGAATGAAGGAGTTTTTCATAGTCCTCAAAGATCTAGAGTAACAAGAAAACACAAATGCATCAGATTCACATCCATCCTTCCTCCTCTTGGTCCTTCCCACTCCAGAGGCTGCAGCAGTGCCACTCTCTAACGCTTCACTGCTGACCAGGCTCAGCCTTTTTTCTTGGCTGGTTATCGTGCAGCAAATTAAAGCTCAGCAACACTCCTCTTCAAGTACTGCAGAGGGGGATACCACATATGGACTGGATGGAACAGGGGCCAGCATGAGCCAACTGGGACAGAAGTAAGGCAGTGCCTGTACAGCCTTCCCTTACAGAAGGGTGACTCTGCTGCCAGGACATGGGGGTCCAGCATGTAATAGTCACTCACTCATATCATGGTCATGACTGGCTGTGTGACGTAAGAGAGTACCCCAAAATGGTGATTGTGCATCCCAAAAGCTCCTCCTAGGATCTGAGTGCGTGCCAGCTTTTGCAGGAATGGACCAAGGGCATCTTGGGATAAGAAGACTGAGAGAGAAGACTACAATATGTTCAAACCATCTACCAAACAAGCAAAAAAAATCTACACTGCTATTCAATAGTCATAAACAAAACAGATTGCTTAGGAAATTAATACTTTAAAAAATTTAAAACATTAAATAAATGTAGAATGTTTGTGCGTGCAGTGCAGTGCTTCAGTATTAAGAGAAAAGATTAGCAGAGGCACTAATTTTGCTCCAGTTAAGCTGCATTGGTGACCCAGAAATAATAAGCCTGCTCTTTATTTAACCTTCATGGTAACTAGAAAGAAAGAAATTTGTCTTTTCATTTTGGCACCGAAATAAAGAGACCTCAGGTAACATGAAAACATAACCCACAGTCTAATTCCATGATCCGTATCAGTCCAATTTTACTTGATTCCAGTGGAATTTTTCTGACCCACATTTGGTTTAAAGCAGAGCCAAAAAATCAAAGTGAAAAGTAGCAGCAAACCAGAGGACTAATTGCCTTAGGATGATAACAGGAATACTCAGACCTCAGTCCCTCATTAGGTACCTGTAATTTCCAGTAATGCTAAAACTTCTTTCAGTAACTTCCCCCCTGTCCCAAAGTACTATAAATAACACTGATATGGCCCTATCAGTGCTGGGATGTCACCAAAAAAGCTATGCACAAGTCTTCCCCCATGATCTATTCACATGCAAAGTTTCAGTTCCATTCACACGTGAGGAGATCCGATGCAACGCAGAGGAACAAACTTTGCTTTTAAACTTTAAGTTCTCCTGAAACCTTGGTGTGTGTGCAGAGGGGGTACCTGCATCCCATGCAGGGATTCTGCTCCAGTACAAGGCAATATTTCACTCTGCAGGCCCGTGTGACGAGTTTATGTGGAGCACAAAACCCCCTGTGCATTTTTTCCAGCCAAGCATGAACAGATTTTTAAAAAACTCTTTCGGCGTTGACACTTACTACATCGTAATTTTGTTCCAGAAATTCTGCCACCAACAATTTGTGTCGTGTTAACAGGTCCTGGGGAAGAGCAGAGAAAGGTTACCTGAGAGAGCACATTCATTTGGTTGCCCCTGGATTCTCAAATGTATTTCAGCACTTTTTACCAGAAGGCATTTGCAACGTGATTTCTATAGACAACACTGCATTCATTATCTGTTTAGTAGGACTGTAAGGAGGTCTCAGTTAATGTAATGCTAACAGAATCAATATAGAACTATTCCAATACTCTTCCTTTTTATTCCTGTTTCGCTCCCCTTTTCTAATGTTGATAGGTCATAGTGTACAGTACTTATATTAAACTGGGATAGGGAAAAGGAAGAAAGCAAATTAACCCTTTATGGAGGGATGAGCTATGGTCTCCAAGCCAAAAGTGATCTTCATGATACCCCATAGCTGGGAATGGTGCTAAGCCTGAACTGCTTCTGCTCATCTCCAAGAACAGAACAAGGAAGACTCAAATCCAACCACTGTATATACATTTACTTATTTAATAGTGAAAGCTAGGCACCAGCCTAAGCTAAGCCACCCAGGCTCCCTCCACCTATATTCCCTTTCGGGGAAGGAGTCTCAAGCAGATGGGATGAGTTCCTTCTGCAGATCTTTTTCCGCCCAGGGTTGGCTTACTGACACAAAGCAGTAGCAGACAGCTGGATGGGCTGCCTCCCATGCTAAAAGGCCAACTAATTCAGATTTAAATTAAAGGAACCTCTCCCACAGAATGGGGATGCTGGTGCTCAGCAACAGAGATACAAATGTTCAGCTCCAGAAGAAATTGGGTCTTTTTACAGCATGAATAGCTATGAAATGGAGTGGCCAGTATAGGCATTTAAGTATGATTTTTATTTTATTACTTCTTTTAAAACATAACATTGATCACAGTAAATGCTTGATGAAGTCCATTCAAGTCAGTATTTTTTTTTTTTTGTGAATTGGTTTCTGCTCTTTTTCATAATCTTTTCATTGGTTTGCCTACCCAGTCACAGACTGAAGCTGATGAGGAGCTCAAGCAGATGCACAGACACATCCTCACAAATAAAAGAAATCCTTTACATACTAATCCTTTAATTTATTTTTACCATCAATTATAAGAGGAAAGCAGAGCACTAGAAAATCCAGTGCCTGTTTTAAATACATCCCTTTATTGAGCAGGACTGCAGTGACAGCAGTTTTAAAGGCTGAGGGAAACACATGATTCAGGAGCTTTGATGCAGGGCACTTGGAGGCAAGTACAACATCCTTCAATAGGGGGCACAAATGAAATATAATCCAAAATGAGTTTTCCACAGAAAATGATGAGGAAGCGTGGAGCAGCAGCATTCAGCCAGCATTTTCCAATTGCTGCTTGCTCCCTCCACAGCCAGCTTATATCTCAAAATACAAGCCCTTTTCCTCTGCATTTTTAACAGCTCTCTTTCCTCTCTGCAGTGCACCTGGATAACTTTAATTAAGAAGTACATCTCCAGATCATAAAAAATTCCAATACTTCCCTACTATAAATATCCTCAGACTTTAATGCACATTTAATTAAGCCCTCCTCTGGTGCACAGACTATCCAAGGCTTTCAGCTCTGAAACAGACACCCTGCTGGCAACACTGCAAACCCAACATGGGGGCAACAGAACCAAAAAGTTCAGTAATGCAGCCAGGAAAGAATCACAGCACTTATTTATCCAGTATTAGAAAAGAGGTAGCTCCATATTTCATGATTCAATCGCTTCCACATCGCTTCTTGCTGTTCCAGCTATTCAGAGGAACAGACAAACAGGAGATGAGATGAGATGAGACGAGACGAGCAGCTGCTTTATTTCTAGAACTGACCATGTATCAGGTGCTGAGGCAATTTCAAAATAAAAGAAACACAGTTTATACATTTCCCCCCATTTGAAAAGGCGATTACTGACCCATGTCTGAGGATGAACTGCCCTCATATTCCTCTCTTTCCAGTGCACGTGAGGATGTAGAATCCTATTTTTAAATCCTGCTAAAAATACACTCAGTTCACAGGGGACAAAAGTACATTCTACAGCTGTAGATCTGCGAACAACATCAATCCCTCTTTTTTTTGGGAGGGTCATAGCAGTCTACAGTCCTTGCCACAGCTTAATTGACCCTTGTCCCCATCCTGCCTCCTGGCTGGGGTGAAGACTGTCCATCACCAACAATGCACTCTGCTGTCGTGCTCAAAGCAGGACCTGGGGAAAATATGCAAATCTCTTCTGTCAAGCTGGGAACTGACTTCAGAAGCACTTTTTCTGACCAGAGACAAATATTCTTCTGAGCATAGGGTAAAATGCCAGAAACAGAAGATTCAAATATCTCAGTTGTGCTGCATTTTTATAACTTGTCTGTGTTTCTGTGCTACTTTGACTTTCATAACCTTTACCTAACGGACACCACAACAGCAGAAACCTAAAATAAGGGAAAGATGTAATTGATTAAGGGGTGGTTTGAATTTCTAATCCTGCCCAAGTCATTACTGAAGAATGCCACATTATCTCCATTATGCAAATCTCTATCCCATTCAGTAGGTTAGTAAAAAACAGTAAAAAGCCAGGTTTCAGTATAGGTACAATCACTGAGCTGAGCTCTAACATTCCTTACAGTTACTCCTAAGGTCTATCTAATCGTGTTTCTAATTAGCTTTGAAAGGAAATAATAAACAATGTGTTTCTATGACAGCAAGGAGCTCAGTCATAGAAGATAAAAGGAGTTACATCTATATTTAGAAGAGTCTTTGACTAAAAAGGTTTTCCCTCAGCTTTCTTAAATTGTTTTTCAGAAATAAATTAAACTTCCCTGTATGTGCAGTTCAGAGGCACTGAATTTTTTTTTTCTCAAGGCTTATACTAGCACCTTGTGGGAATGATGATGGTCACATACAAACTCCAAGAAATTTGGCAGCTTCACCCAACCTCGTATTTAATACAACACAAACTCTACAAAGAGTCCATGCAGTGCTTCCACCTCCTTAGCTTTTAGCAGCACAGTCCTTACACTGAACCATGGGTCGCAAAAGCAAGACTGTGAATACATTGTAGAATAATCAGCAGGCTTGGCATTAATCCACACTTGACTGCGAAGCTCAGAAAGGACACCAAAAAAACTACAGTGATTTCAAAAGTTAGTTTTAAATGATGCCTTCTATTCACTGGTGTGGTCATGATGGGAAGTGGATTTGTCTCTGGGGAAAGGTAGGGAGAGAAAAAGTTTGTGCATTTTACAGGAACTGTATGTAATACAGGATTAATCTGAGTTTTAAATAGTAGCATAAAAGACCATGGATTATCAAGATGAAGAATGTTAAATACAGATTTACATTTCTCTAAAGACTCTTTGCAGACTTGATCACTGTTGTGAATCCTGCTACAATCAGACCAAGGATTAATAATACCCTTTGCTGAATAATAAAAAAGCCACCCAGTTTCAAAGCAACACAACACTCAGTGATAACTGAGGGAGTGCTGCTTTTGACACAAACTATGATGCAGGTATTGAATAATTTACCTTGAATGTAGCAAAGGCATCAGAAGCAATATCAAATGTTGACATTTCCACATATTTAAAAAAGTCTCTGAACTGTTCTGAAAATAATATGATTTTGGCCAAGGGTTCATGGCGGATGCACTCTCTCAGCATGATTCCACAACGTAAGGCAATACTTGGGGATTCATATCTGGAGAATGAAAAAAAACCACAAAATATCAAAACACAGAAGAAGAAAGATAAATAGGTACTTTTCTAGCAACAGGGAACTTTGTAGCACAGGGCACACATGTGCCAGAGGGGACATCACACACGGAGGGCAGCTTCCAGCCACAGCACTGTGCCCAGCTGCAGCACCTCATCCCAAAGCTTAGGAACATTTGCATAGGTAAGGCTGCCAAAATTTTTCATTGCAAACCTCTCTCTTCCCAAGCCAAAACACATTTTGGTGTAAATTTGCACATGTGGAAAGACCATGGGGAATGTGCAACATTTCAACAGAGCTCCTTCACCCTTTTGGATTTGTGAGAAAGCACAGCCCATACAATATAATAACCTCCTTTTTCAGATTTAATTCTGAGCTCCTTCATTTATCCAAGAAAATGGTAACACCTCATAGCCATCCATCACTTCCCACTCCTCTTCTAGAGGACATCGCTCTGGGCTATTAAGGAGGAAGGTAGGAAGAGTGTTTCCAGGCAGTCTACACAGGATTAAGCTTTCTGTAGCTCTTAAACATATTTGTCCTGCAGTTTAGGAGGAATTCTGCTCAATCCCTCCTCTGCAGAAGCTATGCCTTTGTTCAGGACACAAGCACTCATTCCTCAAGTTACAATCCTGTCATGGCACATGCATTGCAATAGCCAGGAGCCAGCACACGCCTCATTCTTGGAGAGGAAGGGAGGGGGCAGGCAATTCAGATCATCTTCTAGTTCTGTTAAGTCTTGATTTCTATAAAGCTGAAATTAATCTAAAACCACACTGTTAGAAACACACTAAAAAAAATGGATTAAATCCAACCGTCAAGAAGGACTTAAAATTAACTTCTTCCAGCGATCTTCCAGAAGTCATGTGAAAGTGGTGAAGTCCAAGGGGACAGAAAACTCCCTGTTTCAACAAACTGGTTATACTATATCAGAACTGTGTATTATCACCCAGAGCTTATCAGCATCGTTTTTCTTTTGCACAATTAATTCCTAACACGAGGCCAAAAGAAATAAAAAAAAAAAAAAGGAAGAAAAACACAAAATGCCATCTGTGCTGTAAGTGAGTGGGCCCTCAAATTTACCACCAGCTTGCAATTTAAAAGAAGGGTAGTGTTTTGCAAGCATACCAGAGCTGCATACTTCAACCTGTTGTCAACAATAGTTGGCTTAATGAAAAATGAATTGCTATTCCAAACAGGCAAATGAAACTTCCCACCCTCAAGGAAATGCAGGCACTCAAGCCCCTACTTGTTTTGGTTTGGGGAAACATTTGCAAACTTGAATTTCTAACTCTTCAGACAGCAGAAATTCGCTGATGTTTCCCATTGGGGCATCAACTCCATTAGCAGGAATACTAATTTTCAAGGAAAATGAGGCAGAGCTGCTCCTAGGAGTGCAGCCAGGAAAATATTTAATAGTTGGCTAATGAATATTTTGGTTGGAATAAAAACAAATTACATTGTTTCCAGCACAATAACTTTTAAAAACATTAAGTATCAACAGAATCATTCTTAGTCAAATGCTCCATTATCTGGAAGTGGGTTATGGACCTTTGGCTGTTCACATAAGCGAGGGAAGTTGAGTTTGGCTCCTGGAATATGCCTGGAAGAAGTTTACAGGCTGCCCAGTCATAGCTAGCATGTCCTTTGCACCCACACTTACATGCAGTGCCACCAGGCAGGACTGACAGAAATGTGTTTCAAAATCACTTCTAATGAGCAATTAGTCCTCTGTGCTGATGTACTTCCACAGCAGAAAAAAATACTGAGTGATTCTCTGTCTGGCTGAACTTACAACCTAAAGAAACCCCCACACAGTGAATAGTGGAGGCAACTACAAAATGAAACAAAGGACTTGAAGTATTTCAAAACACTTCATGTGGAGGTTGAAAGAGGCAAAACAGAGCAGAGATGCATCTCAGTGTAAAGTGAATCATTCTTGCATGGTTGGTGCAGAGGATGGTACAAGGTGAGGAGCAGGCAGGAGATTTGGAAGACATCAGGCTTGGGAAACACAAGGTCTTAAACAGATACATTCTGATCTGATTTTACACTACGTGTATAGCCTGAGTTTATCCCTGGATAAACTCAAGGGGAATTCTGCAACTCAGCCAATACACCATTAAAGCTTTAACTGCACTGTGATATGAAGAGGTCATCACAACACAGACTGGGGCAGTGTCTTCTGGGTTAGAGACAGCATGTGGCATGATACAGACAGACAGACAGACAGACAGACAAAGAAAGACAGATAGATATTCACAAATAAACTTATAAATTTGTCACATAAGAGAAACAATGCCAGTGCTGTAAATGAAGTCCTCAACAGTCACTGTACTAGAAGGAAAATATTTTTAAATACAAAGGACCTACCTAAGTTATTTCTGGGCTAATACAATAGGTTGACACCAGGAAAAAAATTGGCCCAAATACATCTGGTTCTCCATGTACACCAAATAGTGTACTCACCTGAAATCTTACTCATACACAGAGCCTACACACACAGAAAAGAGGATACTATTAAAGCAAGTCCTCATGCAGCAGAAAAGTCAAATAACCTAAACAAGTAAAAGAAAGAGAATAAAAGTAAACTGTGTGCTGTGTGTTTTCTGAAGCTGAGAAGGTGGAAGGAAGCAGACAACAAGTAAAATGAGGCCTAAAAGGTAGGAACTGTTATCTCAAGCTGGCAGTTCCCCTGGAGTATGAGGCAGGAAACACTGGGTGGGAGCTCTGATTGAAGACCCTTCCCACTCAGAGCTCACATTAAGCCGTGAAAAAGCTGTTTGGGACTGTTAGGGGGCAGAGGAAATTTTGCATCCAATAGAAGGACAACAATGAGAAGCCTTTACAACAGTCCTGGGCTGTTCTTATACAGTCATGGTAGAGATTATTTTTTTTCTCTCCAGGTAATGTCATGATGTCATGTAACAAACGGAACGGCACAAGTCAGCCAAACCCACTTTCCTTTAAGCAGATTTTGGTTTCCTATATTTCATATAGCATTATATAAATATATATTTATATAATCTAAATAATATAATGCATTCAGCATTAAATAAATACCAAAACATGTCCTCAAGTCCCATTTTCACGTGGTGGTGCCCAACACGAGGCGCTCGTTTGCAGCCCCGCAGCCCCCGCGGTGTGTTCAGGGCCCTGCCCCGGCTGCAGGCACACACTGCAGCTCTCGTTTTCAGACAGTGGAGCAGCAGGACACAGGCAGGGGAGGCATCATCGTGTTTGACATCATTACCCTGTTCTGCAGCAGCTGCTCACATACCACTGTCAGGGCTGGGCAGGGCTGACTCTGGACTTCTGCTGATGGATTCAATGGCACTTTTTAACGTGACATTCCAGAAATGACAATTCTGAGCCTGTGCAGTGCTGCAGAGGGCTAGTCAAGAAATCATGAACAAGGAGCCTGAGGACCAAACTAACACAGACATGCTGCAGCATGCAGCAGGAATCTCCAAAAAAAAAATCTAAGTGATGCCATTGAAATTCATCCACTGGCTCAGGTCACTTACAGTAAAATGTCTGTCAGAAGCACATATGCATAACATGAAAACTTTACTATCATCTTAATATTCTTGGTTGCTACAGATGCCAAAGAAAATCTGGGACATAATCCAAAAATATTTTTTATCTTTAAATAAAGCCCAGACACATGGTAGTGATACATGCACAGTGTGCAAAATCAAAATCAGTGAAAAACTGAAAAAGCAAAGACAGAGAAAAGGGAAGAAAATGGTTCTACATCTATATGAAATTCAAAACAGTTGTAACAGCAACAGAGAGGATTATCATCACTGTCCAGAAACCACTACTTTGAGGTTTATATAAATGGTGAATTGTAATGAACACATGAAACTCAAATCCATTTAACTACATTACCAGTTTCCTTTCTGAGGAAGCCAGCATTTAGCAACATAAAACAAGTCAAGGGTTTTAAAATTAAAGGTAAATCACAACAAATCACTATGCCTGTAACAGCAAGATCCAGCTCAGCCCAGACACCTGCCTGGCCTTCTACAACTCTGCCCTTCCAGGAAGGCAGCAGGTCCACACCTCCTCTGGTCCCAGCAAGCAAGAGCTTTGCCACCATGCTCAACGAACTCAGCACTCTTGAAATCCCTGGTCCTCATTAAGTCTCTTGGTTACTTTTTCCTTACTCAGCTGTGCTGGAATGTGGCCACTTCTGAAGGAAATAACTGTTTTAAAGGACTCCTTTGCTTAGACTTCTTCTGGCTGGGGTCTGTCCCTGGGACAGTGGGGAGGTTGGCTGAAGGGAATTTTACTCTTGGGGCTGCAGCCTTGTCATGCACAAACCTTAGATGGTGCTTAAGTGCTCTCCTGGCTATGGAGCAAATGGTAAAAATGCAAATCTCCAACCTCAAGTGCAAGAAAGACACTTTAAAAAATCATTCTCTTATGAACCATTAGTTTAAAAGGCTTATATGATGGCTTTGAATGGCTGTTAGCAGTGTGACCATACCACTACTATGAGAGTTCACAGTGTTCCAGATTGATCAGCTAATAAATGCACTTATTTCCACATCAGTTATTTAATCCCAATGACACATATTCTCCTTTCCTTAGGGAAAAAGTAAACAAAATCCTAAAGTCAAAAGAAAATTGAGCAGAAAACAGTAGACTTCAAGGGTTGGAAAAGCTGCTCACTGAACAGAAGGTGCTTTAGTTCAAAAGTAACAGGTTCAGAAACCTCAAGTGTTTTAGGCCAACACTGGTGCACTCCTGAATGCAAGTACAGCTGAGGTCCTCTCCACACAGGAGTCTGCTCCCCCTCCTTGGCCACTTTATCTTGGGAACCACGACTAGGTTATAGCTGTGCACTGACTGCCTGAGGCTAAAAAGACCAAACCGAAAGATTTAATGCTGAAAGTTGTGGAATTAACTACATAATTCATTTCTAGCTGAAGTTGACTTGTGTCCACAAGCATTGGAGAAGACTGTCCCACAGGCACAACTACTCTTTTAATGCATTTTTGTTTCTCTCTGTTCTACCACATAGTGGTCCAGTTTGACTCCAGTTATTTACAGACACCAGTGTTGGTCACTCCTGCAATGCCAAAAGGTCTAAATGAACCTCAGCAGCCACCAACAATGCTGCACAAGAGTTTAGGGCAAGAACTGAAGTACACACCACATGGGGACCAGTCAAAAACAACCAGCACATAATTATTTCAACATGAAGTTTGGTGAAGAAATAATGTCCAAATGAAATAATCCAGTCATTAAAAAGTATAAAGTTACATAGAAAGAAAGTCAATATGGAAGAAACAAAGTAAGAAATCTGGAACAAAATCTGAATTTTTTTTTTTTTTGACTGAAAGTGAGAAAGTAGATCAACTGCAATGCCAGCATGTTCCAGGCAATGGTCTTCAATGAAAATCAAGTTAAAGCACCTACCCTTTTAGAAGCATGAATAGGATATGTGGATGGGCACTGATGTATTCCACTGTAGGGCTGCGTGTGCCAATTTGTCTTCTCAAGATGTTGTTAAATATCTGGGAAACGTCCTTTTTGCCCTGTTAAAGAAGCAAAACATATCTTTGCTTAGAAAAACATGAGCAAATGACCATTTACTAGAATATCTATTTAAAGTAGAAATGAAATTGAAAACAGAACAAGCCAGTCTTTCCTTCTTTTTTTTTCAGCTCTTCACAATCTCACCACCTCATATTTGCTGTTTCTCCGAGAAAGCTTCCTCCATCAGGAAGCTCTGAAGATTCCTGACTCCTTACCACTTCCATTTAAACCTCTCCTTTCCTAAATGAAGATGTGCATTCTTCTTATACTGTCAGGCAAGTCCCTGGCTATTTTAAATAGCAACACTAAAGCACCATAAAGACAACATGCTGTTGCGGTGTGTTGCAGTGTGTTGCTCCCATAGCCTCCCAGTGTAAGCTGTCAAGCTGGTACCAGCACACTGCCACACTGCCCAGACTTAAAAAGCTAAAGCTTCTCATTAGTCAAATGCAAACAATGCCAGGTGTGATTGCAGTTCTGAAAACCAGGGTTGAATTTAAAGGGTGCCCATTACTTACGATGAAAAATAAAGTAACTACTGCCAATAAAATGGCTGCATCACATACGTGTCTCTGCTTTAATCAAAACTAAGGTCCTTCTCTTGTCCTAATTTTCTGCTGTATACACCTATCTACACAATCATTTGTCTTCAAATACTTCCCTGTGCAAACAGCTTTTCATCAGGTGTTCCCAGATTATGTTCTTTTCTCAGGGGGTTCACCAATACATCTTCCATTAGAAATCCTCTTCCTCCCCCGGCACAGCAGACAAACTGATGTGTGAGTTCAGAGGGGTGGGAGATGGCTGCACTAAGGAGCAGTAACCAAGGCACTGAGTCAACAGCGGGTCACTATGCACAGGGCAAGCTGAAGCAAAAGGTCACTTATAATCTGTACATGCTCATTGATCTGTCTTGGGAGGACAAACATTCCTTGGCAGAGAACTTATTGAACATTTGAAGCCAAGGAGCAGAGAGTTTCACACAGAAAAATTCCCTGGTTTCACCTCTACAAATAAACCAGTGCTGCGAAACACAAAATATTCTGCTTTCCTACTTGTTCCAGCCCAGCTGGCTTGGAGACTTGGAGACTCGGGGAATTAAACAGGAGAATCAAATCAGAGCAGGCCAGTCCATCTGCTTTTGTCTGCAACACTTTTTCTGACCCTTGGACATCCTTTCAATTAGGCTAATTCTGTATAAAGTCATCCCATTTTCCCCTATCTTTACAACACCCATATCATGTGCCTGGAATCCTGTGATCCCCAGGGGCTTCAGCAGTTAGTCCAAGATGAAAACAATCCAGACAGAGAAGAGCTGTTGAAAGGGTGAGGTAAAGATGGCCAAAAATTAAGCGATCCTCTCTGCTATGCCAAATTTTATGAGTTACTTAATGCTGTGTGCATTGCAGCATTATATCCACGAGCCGAGAGGAGACAGATATATATATATATATATATATATATATATATGTATGTGTATATATATATGCATCCAATTATATCTAATTTTCTAGAGATCAGTGATGGTGAAAGCCAGAGTTAATCTCCGGGGTTCTCTAGGAGGGAATGGAGGCAGATAGGGGGGAACCAAGACAGACTTCCCTCACCACCAGATATATATTAAAATTGTAGGAGTACTCTTGAAACACTTCTTACTTGGATCTGGAATTCCATTTTGGCTTCTAATGAAATACATATGGCCATTGAAGCACAAGATAAGGCAGCATGAAGATAAAGTGACAAGACAAGAACAAAAAAACCCTGCTAAGGATGCATTATATAAATCACAAATTGTACAATACCTATACCATAATTTAGCTCCTACTTCAAGGCAAAGTAAGGGAGAGATGCTAACATCACCAGTCTTGGGCTTGCAGTTATTCACTGCCTATTTTAGAGGCTTTATAGTTTGTGAACCTTTAGGCTGACACACAGTAGCATCTACATTTTTAGTTGACTTTTTCAGTGTGCACACTTTCGTCAGTTCTTCAAAGTTCGAAAGTAAATTTCTTATTTTACAATTCTAAAAATTTCTAAAAATCCAGTCTGATCTTGATCTGAGCTCCTGCTCAAACCCAACTTCAGTGCTTCACAACAATATCACCACCAAAATGATATCTTGTTTCTTGAGTGGCAGAATCAATAAACCTGTGTTCTCTATGGACATGTGATGGATGTGTGCAAGTCTCCCCTACACAGTCTTTGAAAACACAACTTCAAAGGGAGGTTCAGCTGTGGAAAATTGGGATCAAAGTGGGTAGGCAGGGTTGGTCAGGAGGAGACAGGAAGGCAGGACAAAGCAAAGTAACATCCATAAACTTATTGCCTTCAGAAATCAGATTTTCAGTAGTTTATGATTTTGCTTTCTATCATTACATACAGATCAAAAATTAATTTGCATGTTATAGAATGATGACATTGTTTGTTCAACAAGAAACATAAGTACCAATGGTAGCTACCAATATAACAAAATGGAAAGTTGATAAACTGGAAAAGTCAGTGGGAACATGAAGACAAAGCAGCACATGCTCTCACTGTCCTCTTGTTCACTGACATTTTGTTTCTAGTGTTTTGTCAAAAGAACATGTATAACAGCTTTGCTGAATGATTGGAAAGGTTTTGCAATGAAAAAGTCTGTTTTGCAATAAAAATTATTAGAATTCTTTGCAATAACAGCAATTCAACAACAAATTAGGTGTTTCACCCGGTGCTTGTTTTTCAAGACTGTAGGTTGAATATGTTCACACAGAATTTTTTTTCTGACAGAAGCAATACAGGCTGTCATATACCTAAAAAATGCAGTAGTGTCCCCTCTGTGCTAACAGTACCTTCTCCTCCCTTCTTCTCCATTTTCCTTAAAGTGTTTTTCAAGGGCTTGGGTTGTTGGGTTTTGAGTATTTTTGTAAGACATTTAACAATAACCAGAGGAGGCATAGAGAAGACAAAGGAAAGGTTCTCACTGAATTTTGGCATTAAAAAAACCCTCCTGAACTTAAGACCTGAGAAAGAGTGAGAGAATTCCACTAACAACATATTCAAAAATTAATGCAAAATAAATGAATCAGTCCTTGAATCCTGGATTTACTGGGGGTAGGGGCCAGAGTGGGAAAAAGAAAACATGTATCACCCATTGTTCCTCACTCATTTACAAAATGGGAAGAAAACAACTTCCACACATGACTCCCACAAAAGGTGTCTCTGAGAGCATCAGATCTCTCAGAGAAACTGTTTTTTCACTTCAGCAGCTGCCTATCCTGGGAAGTGCTCCTGTTTCAGACCTCAGCAGTGCAGGTTTGGCTCCTGGGAGATGGGGATTTCCTGCTGATTGTTGGACACTTGTGAGGAGTCACCAGTGCCCAGGAGCCACAGAAATCATGGAACTCATAACAGCAGTCCCTGAAGGCCACTATCCCAGCTGACTGTAAACCACAAGAATATGACAACGACCTGACAGTGACAAAGTTTATTCCCAGTCCTACCAGTCAATAGTCAATTAAAAGGGTTTCTATTTATCCTGAATTACTGCAATCTTCACTGCTATAGCTCTTCTTCTCCTTGCTTATAAGCAAGTTTAGTTGTCTTAGCAGTTGTTTACTAGGTTTTTGGCTTTAACAACAAAGCTGGCAAGAAGTTCCACAGAATATATCATTTTATATGTAAATATATAAGGTTAAATATCATATGTACATATACACTCATATTAATTCTTCTGCCATGAAAAATAGTTATATTACTTTCTTCTTTTAATCCAAACCATTAATTGGGGGCCACCCAATTTACCTTGCCACCTGCTGTCTGTTTTCAACGCTTTTCACGCCCTTTCATCTCAACTAAACCATTCTAATTCCTTGAGTCTCTGTCACATGAGATTTTCCCATGCTTCCAATTATTTTCATTCCATGTCCCTGAACCCTTTCTAAATCAGACACACTCTTCAGAGACAGCAGGTAGCTCTAGTTGCACTATCCCAAAGATCATCCCTGCATCGTACAAGGTCGGCCCTAGACAGTATTCCCAGCTCCATTTCCCATCTTGTTTGGATACACATGGCAATGTTTCTTTATTGGTTTTCTTATAATTAAAAAAAAAATCACATGCCTTTTATCTACTGCCAGGGTATGAGCAAGTCTCTCAGGACACGGACTAATCTAGAGCAGCTACTTTCTTTAGCCTGTGAAAACCAGTTTTGAATGCAATAAAATTACTTAGACTCCAGAAAAATACAGCTCTACTCACCGACAACACCAAGACCAAGGAGATGAAAAAAGTTCATGGATGCTGACCTACCTCAAAATCTATCAGTTGCAAGTTGGCAATAAGTGTCACTAGAAGGCCACTGTTGTAGAGCTCTTGTGCCAGCTGGGCCACGATTTCTGTAGGTGGCTCTTTGTCTGTGGTCCCACACAGAATTTCCTTCATTGCTTGCAGAGATTTTGACACTTCCTCCGATGCCTGTTGGCCCACAGATAATGGGTTTAGTTTAAAAAAATAAACAGGAAAAAAAAGGTTTTCTTTTAAAAAACACGCATTTCAAAACAAATGCTTCTAAATGTACTTACAATGATCATTATCTAATGCAAAATGATTTAATAATTTCATGCAATCACAGAGGCTGGAGCATCCACACTGTAACCTGCAGGCCTTATACAAGATATACTCAATTTAAATACGGCATGCCATCACTTATAGACCATGGGCATAAAACAGGGGCAAGAGAGCAACTACCAGCCAGTGCCAGCAAGATCCATTAAAAGGTCTGGAGGCAGGCACTGCCCTGAAGAAGCAGCAGCAATTTCACTACTGCTCCCCGCACCCTCCCCAGTGCGTTCCACTGTCACACGTGGTGCAAGAGGTGCCAGAGGAAGGCACCAAACCAGGCTGCTCCCAACAGAGGGGTGGCTGCTGTGCTGCCTCCCCACCATCTGCTGGCTGAGGGGCTGTCCCAGCTCCTCTCCTGGTAACCAAAGCTGTCCTTGTAGCCCTGTGCCACTGCTTAACCCAGCAGGCAGCTGAACACCACACACGTTGGCTCACTCCCCCTCAGGAGGATGGGGGAGAGAACTGGGGGGGAGGAAGTAAATTTGTAGGCTGAGATAAAGATAGTTTAATAGGACAGAAAAGGAAGGGAAAAAATAGTAGCAATAACAGCAACAACAACAATAACAAACAAGTGATGCACAATGCAATTGCTCAGCACCTGCCAACCAATACCCAGGCAGCTCCTGAGCAGCAGCCCCAGGCCAGCTTTCCCCCAGCCCTATCTACTGACTGTGATACCATGAGATATGGGATATCCCTTTGGGCAGCTGGGGTCAGCTGTCCCAGCTGTGTCTCCTCCCAGCTCCTTGTGCCCCCTCACTGGTGGGGTTGGGTGAAGAGCAGAAAAGTCCTTGACTTTGTGTAAGCACTGCCCAGCAACAACTAAAACATCAGTGTGTTATCTACATTATTCCTATGCTAAATCCAAAACACAGCACTGTATCAGCTAGTAGGAAAAAAATTAACTCCATCCCAGCCAAAACCTGACAGCTTTGCATTGCCACCACCTATTTCTCCTCATCATGTGTGGTTTGAACCAGCATCTCATGCTCTCTTCACAGCTTTGATCCACTTCATGTAAAAAAAAGCCTCCATGGAGCAAAGGTGTAATTTTTTCATGCGTGTGTGTGTGCTTTAAATCCCACCTGCTGTAACCATGGGGCTATGGAGGCAATGGCTCTGTCTGGGTCAGGTTATATTTATTACATGCATGACCTGCAGCAAGGCTGATTGGATTCTTTGGTAGGGAGTGGGAAGGAAGTAAGGAACAGGTTTGAAAGCAAAGCTAAGAATGACAGCAAACTGCCAGGCAAGATGTTGAAGACAGGACAGCATTTCATATCTTTGCAAAAGGTTTACTTGAAATTGGCCTTTTGTTAGCATAGCAGGTGAAAAAAAATCAAGACGCACAGAGAAAACACAAGAGTAATTTGCAAAAGCTAACTGGACATTAATGGATGTTCAAAGACAGATCAATAATTTCAATACATCTCTCACATATATCAAAAGGAAAAACATCATGCTTTCAAATACCACCCCATCAATCTGCATAGAATAACCCCACAATGCTCTGAAGAGGCATCTCTCACCTGCTGCTGATCTCCCAATACTTTAATATTGATTTTAATAATGAATTTTATCACATTAGTGAATAAAAATCATAGAAAAAACCTAGAAATCCTAAAAAACCCCAAGCACAATAAAAAGCATGTACCTGGAAGATTCAAGCAATGATTTTGCACAGCAGAAAGAACCGCTCTCCTGCAATCTCTTTGTACCTATTCTCAGTTTTCTGCTAGTTGAGATAGGTCAGCATGAGCAGCGTGTAAATGAGCATGACTATGTGATAACTTTAAACAGCAGAAGTCTTGATGTTCCTTACCACCACTCAGCAAAAGAGCCTATTTTTACCTCAAATGTTAGTGGTGTGTCACTTGAGATATCCCACAGAGTACAGACGGGATTAACAACAGGGGTGCTATCTTGGAAACTAAAGCTCTAAATCTTTACAAGAACTGGGGAAATATTTTCATTTCAAAGGAAAAACCCATACGTTTTTGGCTTTCCACCCTTTCTGCTGGGCTGGGTGTGAATATCTCTGGCATTCTGTAGTTTAAAAAAAAGGCATTAATAACTTTTCTTTCAAGTATAAGTAGTCTTTTCTGATATGTAGAAAAAATGTCTGCAAGACTCAGCTTTAGGTTTAATTCTCAAGAAGGAGGCCAAAAAGTGAAGCACTGTGTGAGAAAATGAAACACAGAACACTGGTGTTTGTGGGCAGAACTGGGCACCACAGCTGTACTGCTCAAATCATCTGCCATCCCATCCACTCATCTCCTCAGCTTTTGCACATGCAATTTACACTCTGTGTTTAACTTCCTCCCCCTTCCTATCCTCTCCATAGTCTGTGTTTTGACATTCAGCTCGCCACCAAAAGTTATTCCTGGTCAAATCTAAGGAGCCCTCCTCAGTGCCTGTCCCTCACAGTCTCTCTGGAGGAAAACCATAATCCCAAACACAGATTCTTAAATTAACAGCCTCCATTTTGACATTTCCACTTAATCTTACAGCAATTTTAGAATAATTCCTTAAGTACATAAGCACTGTTTCTGGGATGGAAACTTTCTTGACTCAGAGAAAAAAGACATTCCAAGATCCAAAGACCCAAGATCTGTCCAAAACAAACAACAAAGCACGTTTATTCACCAACTACGTGGAAACTACAAGAGGACAGAAACACATCTGCACAAGTAGTCAGACTGGTCCTGACTCTCTTTAGGAAAAGTTGCAATAACCAACAAAAAGCCTCAGGAAGACATCCTCCCCCCAGCAATGCCACAAATAGAATTTCAGTTACCATTAAAAAAATAAAAAAAAAAAAAAAGGGATTTGCTAGAAACTACCAATTTCATTATGACTTCCATACTGCTTTTTATTTTCCATCAGTGGCAATAGCAACAACAGCAAAGTGCTGAAACCATCACTCCAGCAGAAGTTATAGAGCAAAAGAAGCAGCTTCATGAAATACTGAAGATTTTTTTGCCTCACTCTTGCAATTAGGCACAATCTTATTTCCAGCAGATTTTCCTTTTATCCTCTAGGTACAAGTCCTTTAAATCCTGACTGAATTTATGGCATTATATTTGTTGTGAACAGAGGTGGGGGGAAAGGAGGAAAGGAGAAAACTAAGCACATAATCCTAAACAGAACAGTTTATTTGTACTACATACAAATGTCAGAAGTGGGGTGTGCTGAACTTTGGACAGTCAAAAGTTGCAGGTAGAGGACAGCAAAGCAAGGATGAAATGCAAACTGATTCCCAGCACAGACACCAGTTTAATGTTTGCATTGCTGTCCCTGCACACCTGTCAGGATCTCAACCTCCTAAGCCAAGTTTCTAAGTCTTTCCAACAAGAAATGACTGCATCCACTGAGTATAGTTTATAGTGACCGGCAACCCACAAGAGGTTTTTGGGTCCATTTTGAAAGACAAGATTTTGTGTAAATCCTTAAATTACTTTGCTAATCCTACTGGACTGGATGATGTACAATAGTCTTGGAGATGAGAAACTGACAGCATAGGTAAGGCTACATAACGTCTCTAAGTTAAATTACAAACGTGTTCAACATTTCCCCCCCCCATAAAGGCGATTTTTTGTCAGCATTTATATGTCTTTCTAAACCTACCAACAGCTTCAACAAGAGTTGGAAAATTTGTAATTTGAGGATACTTGTCTCAGCTTATTTTCCTCACAGATCAAAGTCTTGTCACTGTTGACTTAATGGGAACATAACAAAAAGAAAGGAGCTTATGGAGAAATGATTCCCTGAAATTCTGTATGAAAAAAAATCTGCCCTGAAAGACTGGTTGATCTTCATGTGTGGGATAGGCTGCAGAGAGGAGAGTCATAAGAATATGGCAAATAGGACCATACAGCTTCTGTATGTGTACAGGACCATACAGCTTCTGTATGTGTACCTAGCATATTTCCAGGTGGAAAATAAACTGTTGCTCTCTTGCACAGCAGCAGACAGCAACACACAGAGGTGCCTGACAGCATGAAGTTAAATACTCCAACGTGTGATTCAGTGATCTGCCAGTACTCCACACTATATATTGCAACTAAAAGCATAAAGCTCCTCGATTCTGTCTTATCTAGTTTAAAAATACTCTCCCTGCATGATTCAAACCAATTTTTCTCCTAAAAAAAAGAGTGCCAATGCATCTCTCTCTACATGTGACTGTAAGGATTCCCAGGGAAAGCCATTAGCAGAATCTGAATCCAACAACCATATAACTTCAAGATTCCCCCAGCTGACAAATTCTTCATGCAATTTCACACTAAACAGATCTATAGCACCAAATTATGGATATTTTGGATCAGGAGGCCTGCAGTCTGTCATTTAGCAAAACATTACAGACTAGTACTCAAGGAAGCTGGCAAAGACAATTTGGCCAAGCAGGCACAACGGGGAAACGCCTTTTAAAAGGATGCATGATTAAATGGAGAAGACAGGTTTGCCTCACCTGGACATAAATGCCTTTCCCACTGTTAATCCTGCACTTAAGACAGAACTAAAGGTTCTAAGGTCCTTAAAAAGTAGAAGCAACCAGAAGAGACAGGTTTAAACTCTTGGCACCAGAACTTGATAGTATCTGGAGTTTCTCCCATCTCTAGAGCAATAACAGGCCTTAGCAGAACAGGGAAGCTGAAACATGAAACGCTCCACAAAACCCCAGGACACGCAGAGCTAGGAGGAAGGGGTGCCAAACCCTTCTTATCTCATTCCCTTGGTTTCAGTGTGCAGCAATGAAATTGACAGCAATTTTGCAACTGGCTTTGGCAGCTGCAGTCGCATCCATGGGTATTCACGTTCACAGCAGTCACGCAACTGCTCTTCCAGGCAAATGCACACCGAGCCCTCTGCCTGCCCTCATCTCACACTGCTCCCCAGGGCTTTGTCAACCCAGCAAGGTGAACAGCAACCAGCAATGGCTTCCTTGTTGCTATGTAGAAAAGCAGGACTTATTGATAGAAATGTTTGCTCCAGATATCTTGAAGTCTTTTAATTGTAGCCTTAATAAAATGCTGCTCTCCTGACCCTTCTGAACAGCACCGAATTTGTTATAGCACGTGGAGATGAAAGAGGACAGATTACAGTGACCTACCTGAACCAGCAGTCTTGTTAGACAGATTTAAGTGAAAGGGGCAGAAGCGAGACACTTCAGGTTATTTTACATCTATGTTTCTGAACACTGACTAAAGGCTCTGCAGCCTGCAGTTCTGCTGCAAGGAAAACACTGAGCACAGTGCTCTGAACCTCCTCTAAAGCACTTGGGTCCATTTTCCACAATAAACCCATGTCTTGGATCAGCTACAGCAGAAACTGCAAATCTTTGAGCCCATCTAGACCACATGCAAAGATTAGACCAAGTTTCAACCAACCTCAGATCCGTTTGCTGCACTAAATTAAAAGCCTGTGACACTTGGAAGGCTTTTGCTGCAGGGCAGGTTCAGAAAATGTTACCAAACCTGTAGGCACCACAGATGGCACTGAGTCAGGCTGCCGCACCCGAAGGTGTTTGGTTAGCAGAGGGTGATGTGTTCAAGGACATCCTTCAGTGACACACTGGATGCCACTCACACTGCTTTGTGCAGCCAAACACAAGACTTTGAGAAGTCAGGGTGTCACGCCCCTCTTTGTGAGGTGGGTCAGGCACCCTTTCTATCAGTGTCCTTTTACAACACCCATCAGCAAAAGGCATGGCAATACGTCAGTAATAAATGAAGCAGTGTGACCAGTCTGTCACATGCTGTCCATTCTTCCTCAGGTTCAACACATCTGACCTCTTGGTATCAGGACTTCTCTTCATCCTTCTTTACATGCATCTTCCAAATGCTCTAGGAGTTTGTGCTAGAAGGAAGGAAGAGTCTAAGCTCTGAAGGCTTCCTTTCCTAGGTATTCAAATACTTTCCTGCTTTTCTAGCTAATTCCAGAGTGGGCATTTCTCATTAAATTCACGGACAGCTTGGTTTTATGTGACCGAGATTAAATTTTTATGACTTCTATAGAATACTGTAATACTTCACCACATCAAAGCCTGAACTGGATGTCAGCAATTATACATGCTCCAAGAACACCTTATTTTATTTCAGATGTTGGAAGAGAGGAGGATTGTTCATAAGGAAGGTTTTAGTTCACTTTCCCATCTCTGTCTTACCCTCCTTAATTGTTACGTTAGATTTGTCAGTGCTGCAGTCCCATCTTAAAATATATGTTATTTTTTAAAATATGTAAAAACAAGTTATTAGAAAGAGCACTACAGAGGAAAAGGAGCCACGTGTGCTGCCACTTCTCAATCTGTGGTCTATCAACTGTGAGAATGTAGCTGAGAACATGGCAGAGCTTTAAGCACACATATACCCATGCAAGCAAACAAAAAAACCCACACATAAAATAAAAGTAAGAACCAAGCATCAAAACTTAGCTTATTTTTCAGTTATGAGTGTTTAAAAAGCATTAAAAAACACTATGGCAACACTACACACGTTAATTATCTTAAAAAATTAGACACATGGAGAAACTGGGTCACATTCACTCCTTATCTAAAAAGACAGACGCTAATGCAGTCAACAGAGTTTAGTTAAAGTCTGAATGGCTATACTGTATAACTAACAAACAGCATCAAGAAGAAAGAATGCAAACTTCTGTATATAATGTGTGTACATGAAAATGCCTCAGAAAAGATGTACACCTATCAGTGGCTTCTCTGTATCATCTCTATCAAGTTATGTCCTCCACCCTGTTCCCGTTACTCGTGAAGTCTTAACTGCTCTGCTGTAAAGTTCCCTCTGCTTGTGTACTGCATAGCTTGGCAGAAATGATCCTTTCTGCATTGTTAAAAACATCCCCTCCAAGACACAGATGGTTCCTGCTGAAAGTTGCATGAAGTTGTACTAGAAGCATCAAGCCTCTCTCTGACGGACCTTGTGCCCTCTTGGCTGCCCACGGCATCCTCACCTCACACTTATGATTTCTCAGCTGAGAAAGGAAAGAGGAGGTTCTCTGCTAGCCTTGCAGTTAACTCAGGCTTTGCCCCACTTCTCTGCCAATTCTGGCTGTATTAGCAGATTTTAGCTGTCCCACCGCACATGCCACATTGGCTGTACTACAATGACAGCTTCATTGTCACAGGATAAATCTTCTTGCTCAAGCATCTGAAGCAAGTCCTAGTTGGGAACAATTCTGCACACAAAATCAGGGATGCTCTGGAACTGTACCCTGCAAGTGCTGGGAACCTTGGTTTTATGGTGAGGCACAACAGTACTCCTCTAGTTCTTACAGCAGACAAGGGGCTAGAAATCTGAAAATCTGGACAGCCCTGAGTTGCTAACTTCTCTGTTCACAGGGCCACAGTGTCCAAAACCAGCTCTGAGATATCCAAGGTCTTTGGTTCTTGCAAGAGCCAGACCTCTAGGCCCTTCCATGAAAGTCTGACACATTTCTTCTCCCTTTAGAAATCACATTGGAAGTAAACTTAAAAACCTTGCCAGGTTTTGAAGAGCACAGAGTACAGCACTGTGCTTTGTTTATCTTTGCTTTTGTTTTCAGTTAAATTTCTCTAGTCATACTCATGAAAAGACGTTGTTCATTAGCATTACTGAGTATCTTTTGAAAACCTGTGGGCCACTGAAAGTCTTCCCATCATCTTTTCTCCTCCAATTCAACCTGCAAACAACACTTAGAAAAGGTGTTACTAAGTTCACAAACCTGAATGGATAGCAGCAGATGTGGTTGGACTGTTTTGCAAGAGCAATTTTTCCTGCCAGTTTTAAAGTTTATCATCATCACAGTAGTAAAGATATTCCTTATGATTTGCTTCCATAAACTCAGGAGAATAAATTTGGCTATTTTCTTTAACAGGTATTTATTTCAGGGCCGCTCAGTGGAACACTTTAGATGAAAGGTAGAACTACCAAGGAGTTTTCTTCTGAAAGGAAAAAAGGCCCTATGTGCTTCCTTGACATCACAGCACAAAGTCTGGAGTCAACAAGCCATGTAAGCTTACACCAATCCAAAAGAAGGCTTTCCTCACCTTCTGCCTTGCTGTTGAAGGGACTGCCTTCTCCCCCTTCCCTCCTTTCCCCTGATCATCCACATTCACCCCGGGAAAAGCCTCTACCCCATAGCAGTGAAGTACATAAAAACTAAGTGAAAACCAGCCTCCTCCTGTAAAATAAGCACTATTAAGTTCACAAGCCATTTCCATTCTAGTATTCCAGGGAAACACTCCTTATCTTTTGCTCTATGAGGAAAAGACACCCCAGATGTTCTGACTTTTATGAAAAATTTACATTGAGTTCTCAGTTTTCTAAGAAGTCTGAATTTCTTCTTGTCACTGACACCCAAATAAACAAACTAGCTCAAAGCCAAAAATTCTCAAAACCACAACCCAGAGGAGTCATGCTGCAAAGCGAATCGAAAAGAAACCCAAGTATGGACCTTCTGCTTTGAATGTCTTCTTTAATCAGGCTCCAGAGGATGAATTCAGCAGGGACGAACAGATTCTGTTGGTTTATTTAGTTACTTATTTTATGTTCTAGTTTAGAGTCAAATTCTCTCAGTGCTTTTAAGTTAACTGAAGGTATTTCCGAATGAAACATCAAATACCAGAGGCCTCCCAGAAAGCCATGTGACTTACCTTACATAATTAACACTCTCTGAGCTACTTGCTTTGAACCAAAAATTTTCAAGAGGGTTTTAACAAGGGTGCAAAGGGCTCCGTGTCTACCTTTTGGGTTGGGTGTGTTTTCATATAGCTTCCTGCACAAGGTGAGGGAAGCATGATATGCATAGATGCAAACATCAGCTCTGTGAAAAATGTATTAGTGCCACTTATCAGCTTTTTCTGTTTCCACTGACATTCAGTTTTACCCTAAAATTAGTCTGTTGTTAATTAAAACCATATACATCTACTACAGCAATAGTATAGAGGGCCAGAGTATTAGATGCAAAAAAAAGAAAAAAAAAGATTTTATGCAAGCACAAATTCCGAATGGGGAGCATTTTGTATGTTTGGGTGCATCTTCTCAAGTGGTCACCTGAAAAGCAGCAAAAGTAACTCAGGTCCTCTGTTACAGAATTAGAAGAGAGCAGTAATATTAGCAAAAGCCTAGCACTATAAATAGAACATGAGTAGCACAGCTCATTTAGGAAGTACTAGCACCCAGAACATTAGAAAGGATGGACAGAGTAAGATCTCTTTTGTACACATCTGGATACATAGAGGTTTCCTGGTTTATACAAACAATGTTCATCAGAAGTAAGTTTTATTCTGTGGGTACGTACACAGGAATTGGCAGTCTCGTTTGTTATCCTGCTAAAACAATTGACAGTATAGTAGTTTTCAAACAACCTTCCAAGCTACTTTGCTAGAATTAATCACTGTTTGAAGTAGTGGGAGATCACCCTTGTTTTTGGCTGAGGGTCCTGGATCTCAACATTTTCTGTTCAACCCTCAGATTTGTTGTATTTTACTTACGCAAAAGCCCCCTGATGTCAGCAAAACCATTCAAACACACAGCTACTTACGTGGGCAAGCACTTGCAGAATCAGGGCAGTGAGCAAACACAATTTTATTCCCTTTATTCTACTGTTCCCCCAGCATAAAAACCTCATTGATTTTCTACAACATTACCTCATACCTTGTCTGTCTTTTTTTCTTGTTTTTCCAATATGGCCATGTTTTCTTTCAAAATTTTCACAATCTCAGCAGGATTTTTGTGTGATTTACTAAACAAAGGCATGGTCTTTCTCCACCTGGATTTCTTCCTTCAGGATAGAAGAGGACTGCCTTAAATCAAACAACAAACAAAAACAGCTTTTAAGGTTTATACAAAAGCGCAATAAAAACACACAAAGACATTAGGAACAAAAAAAGGTTATGCCTCAGGCACTGCATTGTGCTTCAGCTGCTCTGTGGAGCAGTAAAAGTTCTCATGTATAGTTATTGCAAGTTCATCGAGGATTCCCAAGCCACCATCAGCACGTGGAAAGCGACCACTCAGCACCTGCACAGGAGCTGGATGCTTCCTGTAGGTCAGAGCTCCAGCAAGTCTTTGCCTATGTCCAATGTATTTTGGACACTGCACATCTGTCAGGCTCCACAAGATTTCACAGAGGGGTTTCTGTCAGACTTTGCCAGCTCCATCACAATGCAGAAAACCAACTCTAGATGCCAGCACACCAAAGGCATCCTTTGTTTAGAGCACTGCAAATTAGAGTCCTGACTTCTCTGCCATCTCCCCTTCTTCAGCTGCTTTGCTTTTTCAGCCCAAGGCACCTCGAGAGGAAGCAGTTTAAGCTATCCTCCAAGTCTGACAGACTTCAAGAATTTGTGGGTCAGATCTCACTTGTGTGAAACATTGCCTGAATTAAATAAGGAAAAGATGATCAGGCCCAAATATGAACACAAATGTCTTCATGACATTTAAATGAAAGACTGAGCATTTTAATGAAAATGGATTGTTTATTTAATTTAAAGCATTCTTCTTCTGTACGGTTAGGAAGGCAAATACCACATCACTGTATTTATATATGTGAAAGAAACTGAGTAGCTTAGTTTCTGATCTTACAAAGCCTTAGGCTGGGAATTCTTATGGGTTTTGCTGAGGGTCCAATACACAGACCTACTGAAGTCTATGACTAACTACAGATGGGAATATGCTCTGGTTAATAGCACAGCACCATTCTGGACTGCATTCCAGTTTGTACAATAATGGAAAAGAGGTAAAAGAGAAACAAAAACAATCTCAAACTTTCATCTCTTTCCACAACAACAGACAAGCATCACAATCTCTCCACACACACATTTGCAAAATTAGTTGTGAAAACACAAATACATACACAAACCACTTCAATCTGATAATTCTCCAGCATTTACAATTAAAAAGAAAAGCTTTATACAAGAGGTTCTAAAGGAGAGAATTAAATGAGCCCAATACACAAAGCATAAAGAAGAAAACACAGTGGTCCCAAAGAAGCAACTCCTCTCATGCTCTGTTGCTACTATGGACACGCTACAGAGTCCATCAGGAAATATGATCCCATTTGAGCCATACATCCATGTGCCACTAATCCCCAAATATCCTATGAAATTAATACCCAGATTAAACATACATTCTACTGCAACTATAAATAATAACTATATAAAACTGCCAAGTATAAAATTCAAACTTTAAAAGAAAAATCTGTACAGACTGCCCTAACATCTTATTAAAAACATTTCAAAACATTTCTGCAGATTATCTTTACAGGAACAGTTTCTATGACACACAGGAAATATTTTTAAATGTCTTATTTACATCTAAAGTTCTTTTATAGTGCCCAAAGTAGGTGAATTTGTATATAGTTTCTCATTTGTTGCTAAATCAGTTTTACAGGGATATTTTCACATTCAGAGACTGAAAGCTCACCACTTTTAAATTCTCATTTTCAAGGTCCTCACAGCCCAGTTCAGACTCGCTTTTACTTCTGTCATTTTGACTACACAACCTTCACTCCTTAGCTGAGTGCCCAGCTGCAGAGTCCTGTTCCCATGCAGCTCAAAGTGCAAGTTTTGGCTGTACCAGCCAGCAGAGCAGAGTCACACCTCAGCCTGACAAGGTGCAAGGTTGAAGCCTGGGTGTACTAACAACTCACCCTTCTGGGCACACTCAGCTACACACAAGCACTGCAATGCCACTATTATACAATAAAGTTGTTTAGATGCTGCCAGCGAGTGCCAAGCACTCTGTAATCCCACATGTGCTGCAAATAGAAGATTAATAATTCACAACACACTTTGAGAAGGACCTGATTCTGCATGTTTTTATTGTCCTGAAGGCATGGCATGAGGATGTGATGATGCAAGAGAGAGAGAGACTGAAGCAGGAGCTTAACAGGCAAGTTGCATTTCAGAAAAGAAGTATTTTCAACCAGGGTGGAGTAGCTATAGTAAGATTGCTAAAGTCATCCTTTCATCTTTTGTTCTCAGAAGTCTTCACACAAAGAAAAGCAAAGGGGGAGATCATTTGATTTTTAAAGTGAAGTTAAAGAAGGAAGTTCATATTTCTAACTGAAATGTTGACAATAAACTTTTATTTTCTCCCAAAAAGTAATTTGCATAGCTGTCTAAAACAGGGTGTATTTGAAATAATCAGTAATATTGCCATAAAACTCCAACTAGCTAGCACTTTTCCACTGTATAATTTCAGTATCACCACCAAGTCACTACAGCAGTAGTCAGTGATAAAATACCATTTCTCATCACTTCATACCCTATCAGCATCCTAATCACAACAGCAAAATCACCAGTAACAGGGCAGGGATTCAAGAAACTGCTTAATTAATCACTCCATTGAACAAGTCTCTGCATTACTTCATTGCACACAAAGTCTCATATGCAAAGCAAAGACTCTTCTATGTGCAAGTGGAGGAACACAGAGAGAAAATGGGGGAAAGCCCCACACGTGCACCAAATAACATTTTTTTATTTACCCCTTCTCAGGATACAGTTTTTAACGAGGCAAAAGACAATCTATCACTTCAGAAAATACATACTGGCATCTGCAGGTTATGCTCCCTCTTGCTTCTCCAGGCAGGAATCTTCTAGGGGGACCCATGCTATTCACAATTACAGGTAGAAGCAAATGAGGGTAAAGTCACTTTGCTGAGATTTGGGAGTCTTATGGATGGCTATCCCATAAGGCAAGTGGAAAAACAAGGACTCCTCTCCTCCACCTTTGCTCCTCCTGACTGGATTTTCTAGCACCAAAGAAAGCACAGGCTCTTGTTAAAAAGCTTTTATCGCAGCTGGGCATTTCTGTCCTGTCCTCCTCCTTGTATCAGCTCTCTGCTCTCTAAGATTTTTCTTGGAAGGTCTTCTGTTCGGTAGAGACACTAATTTGGTTTAAAGGCACCATTCTTCTCATCACTTATTTTCAGTCTAATTTTTGGAACTTCGTATTTTCCAGGTATCTAGCCCTCTGTCAAGGTTGCTTGAAATTTCACAGTAAGTTCAAAAGTTACCATGGGAAGAGAATTAGGATGAGAAATGGACAGTGTGACCACATAAGCTACATATTCTCAAGAAACTGGTCTAAAAATAACTGAAAAACAAAAATGAATGACAATTGAAAAGAATGCAACACAAGCTCACCGCAGGTAGCTCATGCTACAATCCCTCATGAATATACTTTCAACAGAGGAAACACAGTAGAATCCATGGATATAACATGGAAATGTACTAATTTGAATGTAGTACAAAATAAACTAGCTGAAAGAAAATTATCAGTCTCATTTGACTGAGAAGGTAAGAGGAATTTGTGGACAGGATCATATTTAGAGAAGCATAGGAATTAAGAGTTTATCCAAAAATTGTGCTGACTCAAAATAGATATTATCAACATGTAAGAGGACTGGAATATCATTACCTGGGAAACTGGATGGAGTGAAGAACCAAGATAATGAAAATGGGATAAAAGTTAAGAGTAGAAAGTATCAGATAATGCTGAACGGTAGATGAGATGCAGTTTGTAGATGTTCCAGATCCCTGGAAACATTCAAGATCAGACTGGATAGGGCTCTGAGCAACCTGATCTAGTTGAGGACATCCATGACAAGGGGAATTGGATTAGATGACCTTTAAAGTTCCCTTCCAACCCAAATCATTCTATGAATATCTGCTTCAAACTGAGGACTTACCATGAGAAATGATAAAAACAGGTAGCTGGTGACTTACAAATACACACATATTTTACAGATGTATGAAAGACAGATGCAAATCTGTGATGAATTGAGAAAATAATGATCAGTAGAAGTACAAAGGTATTTATGTCTTTGTACAAAGTCTTGATAGAACTCATATGGAATATTGTACACAATCCTGAACATCCCCAGTCAAGTAAAATCAACAGAGGCTGGAGTGGGTGGAGAGAAGCACCCTGGCTGGCCAAAAAAACGGGAAGACCATCATGGCTTGGAGGCTAAAAGTGCTCACCTTCATAAGTTTAGAATAAAAACACAGGAAAGCCAAAAAGGTCATTTCAGCTTAAATAACAATAACTATTTATGCAGAAGCAAATGAATATAAATGGCTGATGAATAAACTTCAGCTGAAAATGTAAAGGTTTCCACCCATGGGAGCTTTGAGGTTTTGAAATTACCTACCTTACCATGCACACTACAGAGCATCTGTTCATAAATTTTTGACACTGCTGTCTGGCAGCAAGGGACAGGGCTGAATGAGCCCCTTTCTTTCCTACTTTCTAGGAAAACTTTTTCCATCTAATGGTTATTCAACATATGTTTTCATAATATCAGAAATGGATCGTGGACACTGCTGAATTCACAATGGAGAACCAGCCAACTTGTGAAACATTTAGTTCTGATGATGTTATTTCACTGGTGCTCTTGTGAGGAGCTTATGAGACCAAGGAAAGAAACAGCTGTACCTCACTGGACCAATTCTCCTGGTCTCAGAGGTTGCCTCTCCCAGAAAATGCCTCAGCAGCACTGTAGGAGGAACTGAGGTTTCCTAAACCTGCTGTTTCCATCAGCATGAACATGACATTTCAGCCAACAGAGCTGGAGTGTCCAGCACATTTTAGGAACTCTACTTTTACAAAAATGCTTTCAGGGAATATAATTTCATCCTTGCTTGGGAGAAAAAAAATAGCACTGATTTTATTTTAAGTCACAGAAACACCAAAAGGCAATATTAAAGAACCACTTTCTAAATATCAATCTGTTTCTGTTTGAGTCAGGAAAAAAGGGGGAAAAAAATCACACAGACTAAAGCTGGGAATTGAATCCAGAGATGGATGTGGTTTACAAGACATGAGTTTTAGGGTCCTCAGTAGCCCGTCAAAGGTAAAATAATATCCCTTCATAGTCAGGGTATACATTTCCTCTGAGGCCTCCAACTCTACAAATATTTAACCAAGATGGAAAAGTCAATTTCAAAAACCTATATACCTGCTTTTATTCTGCCCTCTGCAAAGGGAGAAGCTGAAACACAAAAAAATTACAAGATTTACCCAAGGCCACATAAAAAAAAATCAGTGGCTGTGTCAGGAATGTAACCTAGATCATCTGACAACAAAGCCTACGCTTTATCAGGCTTCAAAATATCTCTTCTGCCAGTTTATCTGCTCATAAAGAGAATGTACTAAAAAAAATTTAACACAGCTATAAAGTACAGAAAGAGATCTAGTTCTGCTTATAGGCACTCCCCCCAATTTCTTTGCTTTTTAACATATACTTCCTTAAAAGATTATAGTGCAACTGAACTTGCAAGCACGATGCAGGAAAAACACATCAACCTCACTGTACTAAGCAGCCTATCCCACTATGAAGTGACCCAGTAAAGGAGCTCAGTAACAAATGCTTCTTCCTGCCCATGAGAGCAAGAATGGAAGAGAGCACATGAGCTCATCCATGCACTCTTTACAGACACTTTTGAAGACAAAATATTTGAGGACAAATATTTTGTCTTCAAAAATCTGAGGACAAATATTTTGTCCAGAGAAGCAAATTATCAAAAAAATGTCCTCCCCCTCAAGTATCAGACATTTATCTTGCCTTAGCTCCTAACCTTCATCAACCTATTGATCAGAATCAAAACATTTCAATAACTCAAATCTTGTGAGAGTTTCTGGAATGGTAAAGAAGACTTTGGTTTTCCATTCACCACAGTGTGCCTACGATCCATATATTTGGGTCCTGAGCTAGCACACTTTCTTTATAATTTTGTCTAATTCAGCCTCTGCATAATGGAAGAGGTCCTCATTTCTCCCTCCTGCCATATTTGGGGAAGTTGTTGCAGTGACAGAGCAATGTACTCAAACCAGGAGATGGGAGTCCCCATGAGTAATGAAGCCCAGTTCGTCCTCCCCAGTGCAGTGCCCTCACACAACCCACATTTTATTTGATATGCAGAAGGAAGCAGGGCTATGGAATAAGTAACTTCTCTGCAAATGATCAATGAGTTGCAGATTTTGGAAGGTACACTGCAAATGAGAAAAAAGATTAGCAGAAGACAGGACAGTTTTATGGTTAGGTTGAATGAATGCCATCTCTGCTTGGCAACAAAATTATTCCAGAAATTCAAGGATTTACTCATCATAAGCTTTGATGTTGGCTTCTTGGTGCATGACCTGGAATGAAGGTGGCTATTAGCTGAAATTTCACTTGAACACACAGAACATCACAATAATGCCTGCCATTGCCACAAATGTCTCTTTTTTAGCAGAAGGCAAGCATCCTGAAGATCAGACATGGAAAAGAAATAGACAGCTCTGCCCTTAATCTGATCACCTCTACAGAATGAGAACAATCATATCACACAGTTGTTCAATACTGTTATGATACTGAAGGCACTCATGGTGATGCTCCACTCGAGTGCTATGGTGGAGCTCTATGGAAGCACTCCAAGAAATTAATAACTCCCTTTTTAATTTAGTGACTGAATGCCAATGTAATAAAAACAAAACAAAACAAAACAAACATATATAGTCTTTCAGCAAACACAGGGGGTAAAATGAAACACCAAAAAGCAATCTGGCCACTGAGGCAACAGTTTGATAAATGCTTCATTCTGTGATGGTGACAACCTGCTCCACATGTATTCACATCCCTACAGCCTCTGCTGGAGCTATGCAGCTGTTGCAGGGCCACATGGTGAGCCAGGTCAGGGCAGTGACCCAGGTTAATAAAAAACAGCCTGGTGGGGAAAAAAACATCACACACCAGTCCCATTCTGCCCACGATCTAGAGCTGTACCAGCTCAGGAGGGGAAGGAGGGTACAGATACAGGGCTGCTGGAGCAGATGCTACAGCTCAGATATTCACCAGCCTAACCCAGAATGAGGCAGTGATGATGATAAAGGGGCTACAAACATGTGATAATACAAACAAAATAATAATCATAGAATAGTTTGAGTTGGAAGGGTCCATAAAGATCATCTACTTGCAACACCCCTGCCATGGGCAGGGACACCTTCCACTAGACCAGGATGAACAGAGCCCCATCCAGCTTGGCCTTGAACACTTCCAGGGATGGAGCATCCACAGCTTCACTGGGCAGCCTGTGTCAGGGTCTCACCATCCTCACCATAAAAAATTTCTTTTTAATATCTAATCTAAACCTATCCTGACTAGGGTACAGAGAACAGAATCAAAGTTAAGAACATTTTAGGTGTCTGACTTTGCTACCTTGTGTCCTTCTATTGGAAGTTCTGTGTTTCCACATCTATTATTATTTTAAAATGTTTATTACAAAACAGCATTTGCACACTGCAATGCCAGGTAACATTCAGATTCTAAACCCATGCAGAAGTGGTATCCTGTGGCACCATACTCACACCAGCATCAAGTATCTCTGTATCACAGGGTTACACAGCCTCTCCCATTCATGCTAATGAACTAGCTAGAAGTGGTAGCTTATTACTTCCAGTTCAATAAAACTAGAAAGATAGGAAACCAGAGGTTTTAGAGCCACCAAACTTGCAGGACTTTGGGATCCCAATTGACGTATGCTACCACAAAGGTCTTTCAAACCTAAAAGATTAAGAATTGAATTCCATGCCTAACTGTAGTCCATAGCAAAACTCCCACAAACTCAGTCATGCAGAAAGAGCTCTCTTAGCTAATATCTCTGAAGTACACACAATTCCAACAGAAGAGCTCTTAACAGCTTTTCATTTACTTAAGTAAAAGGGAAACCAAGTTAAATATCCATTTCTAGTAGGGACGATAATTGTAGAAATAATGGAAAATGGCAACATAATTTAAATAATGCAGGCAGCAGCCAAGAGGGAATATGACTTCCTCTAAGCCCATTAGTGAGGAACATGAATACTGTTTTTGCTTTTTGTCCAATATTACTAAAGTTACCTCTCTACACAGCATTCATGACCATGTTCCTAGCAAGTCTGCTGTGTTACTTTCAATAGCTTCATAACAGATTAAAATAATTTTCTATAGTAGTAATTTCACTTTACTACTAATATTAGCCCAAGAAAGAGCCTTTGCGCTGAAAAAGCCCCAACTTCCCTTAAGCTCAATTAAAGCTCTGCCTCATAAAGACTTCATGAATCGCCCATCCCAGAGAATCAGCATTTCAAGTCGACAAGAGCCATGGACTGTAAATAAGGAGATGGTTGATTTACATACGCTGTTCCTTGTGGCAGTTCACACGCACGCTCATCTTCCCTTCATCTTCCCTTCATCTCTGTTCCCCCTGTCTTATGCAAGTGGCCACGCTCTCATTCCTCTGCATCTCCGGAGCCAGTCCGCAGCTGCAGGCAGCCCGCGGAGAGGAGCAAGAGAAATGATATATTGCAGATATTTTATTTTTGGAAACCGCACTGTAAATAAAGCCATTTCCAGAGATATTCCATGGACACGGAGTGCCGGCTCGCAGAGCCAGCGCCTTATGTAACAGGAGGAGTATTGTTTAGGGTTGCCTGCATTAAAGAGCCACTCCTGGTAACACAGTTTACAAAGCTATAAAAAGCTACCAGCGTAACTATCGAGAACAAGCAGGCAAGCGGTTTGTTACAAAAGGGCTGGTGCTAGCCGGAAAAAAGGAAAGTTTCATTAAATCCCTGAACTTTCCGTCGCTCGGAGGACATCACCCCGGCTGACACTTACCGGGAGTGGAAAGGTGGGGGCTCCTAGGCAGCCGTGCGCAGCCCCATGGCCAGGTGCTGAAGACAGCTCTGCCGCCTCCCCGCAGCCCACGCCGCCAGCACTCGCCTTCAGTGATCTTCCATTTAATTCCGCTTTATTCCCCACCGCCGGCTACCGACAAGTGGCAGAGAGCAGGGATCCCGCGATTCGGCCTCCCGCTCTTCTCCTGCCGAGCGCCCGTCAGCCTCTGGAAAAGCGTGAGCAGAAAGGATCACTTGGACATGCACAGGCGCTCACAAGCAGCTGTAAATTTCCACTCCCCGCTGCCTGAGGCTGCACTCCCGGCCCCGCTCCGGCTCCTCGCCGTTCCTGCTCCGACGGGCTCCCCGCCCGGGTGTGCGCTGCTCCCCCACTGCCCTCCCCGCTTCCTAATCCCTCACTCGCCTTGCTCGCAGGCTCACACACACACACACCCCCCAAACTCCACGTCACAGGAACGCGTGGAAAAGCAAAGGATGAAGTGATCGCTCCGCCGAGAGATTTCCCCAGGGTTAAGGGAGGACATGCGACGATTTCGCATCACTTTGTAAGTTTCCACTCCCCTCCAAAGTCTGTCGGTGCAGGGGGAGGCATCGCTGACGGGTCCTCGCACCATCACGTGGCGGAGGTTGCTGGAATTAAATTATTCACCTTGCCGTCCTGCTAGGAATGCAAATAAGGGCGCCCAACAGCGGGTTGTTGTTACAAGATAATAATAAAACCAACATGCTCACGCACCACATCTTTCAGCAAAGTCCTGTCCAGAAAAGCTGAAGTTAAGCTGCTTCCTGCCTGACTATATATTATAACACAAAGATCCGAATACTTTTCCACAATAATACTTGAGGGCATAAAAAAACCCTGACCCTGCAGTATACTCTGAGCAAAATTTAATCTGGCTGAAGAAAAACATTAGCCCGAAATATTTTTTCACAGGGCAATGCGACAGGGAAAAGATCATAAAATACTCTGAAACAAGTACTACCAGCTATTATCAAGCACACAAACACAGCAAAAATGTAATTACAGGGATTTTAAATGCTTCACTTTTCTCTCTCAACAACTGTTGTTCTGCAAGCACCACATATTCCTAAAGGGAATGCCAAGTGCTGTCCCCTCTGCCCCCTCTGTCTAGGCATTGAGAGCAGGGAAAGGAGGATGCTTTACCATGGACATTGCTAGGTGGGATTTAAAACCTATTCTCATCTGGATCTTGGCTGAGTCCCAGAAGGGATGAGAGCCCAGCCTGTCTTTCTGCCAATCTCACCAGCCTGGGGGGAGATTTTACCTCCCATCCCTTCTTCCTCAGGGCACAGCCTAGCCAAAGTCCTACATTATTAAAAATAATTTGGTATGCTACATTTGCCTGGGGAGCTGATCTCAGGGTTATCAGCACTACAGTTGCATCAGATCTTGATTTAGGCTCACCTGCAGTAGCTGTTCACAGCCCTACATTAAAGACAGCCAAAAAAGTATGAGAAACCTCATTTCTGAGGAATACAGATGAAACAGACACCTTTTAAAGAGCTAACACCCTTTGCTTGCAATCCCAGCTCCAAACTGAAGCAAACAGAAGTATCCCAAATCCTCACTCTGAGGAGCAACTTGCCTGTCCATCCTGGGCTCAGAGAGGCAGAAGCCATCCCTGCTCCCTTAACTTCCCTGCATTTGCTCCTGCCTTTGCACAGGCGGTACCAAGCCAACCTCAGACCAGCAGATTTGTATTCTCCACTTATCTGTAAAGCACATCACTGTTTTTGCTTACACTTTACGTAACAGGTCATCAAGATACTTGGCCCTGTGTTTTTGGGCTGCCCTGACCAGCGCTGGGAGAGGCATTAGTTCCTGCTGCTCCCGCTGCACCAGAAAGCACTGCAACAAGTGACACCAAGTGGCAATTTCTGCTCCAAACCCCTCGTGAAATATTCTTACAGCTCTGAATTAAAGGCTTCACATTCACCACTCCTGACCAGCCTTCCTCTCTGGGCCACCTCCAGAGAGAGCTCAGCGGGGGACACTGTGGATGCCAAGCTCCGAACAGGATGAGCCGCCCTTCCAGGCAGAATCCTTCTCCAGGGAGCTTAGCAGGCACATGAACAGCCTGCACAGATGCTTTGTAGCATGAAGCACTTGGGGACAAAAACCAGAACCAGGCATCCTTTTGTGAGTGGCCTGCTCTGTCCCAGCTGGGTGGGGAGAGGGAAGGGGTGCTGTGCCTTGTGGTACCTTACACCCACTCTGGCATTGGCCCTTTCTTTTTTATGGGCTACCACGGCCTTTGGGTAAACATCCCAGTGAAAGTACCATGATAATGCTCTGCCCCTGGGTTACTACTGAAGGTACTGAATTTTCCTAAGGCAACACAACCATCTAAGTACACCATTACTTCCACTGTGTGTTTATAAGAGAATAACTTTTTTCCTCCAACTGTCCCAAGGGAAATATCTTTTCCATTGTGAGTCCACCACTTCAACAGGTAAACCCCACCTTTTTATTGTACCACAGAGTTCAGCAGTGGTATGTGTCACCCTGAAATTGAATTATCACAAAAAAAGATTGAAATATCACCAAAAACATCTGTTTTAGTTGCACATTAAAGGCCCCCACTGGGGATAATCTGTGTATCACAAAGTATTCACAGACCATTCTGAGTATCCCGGCTCTTTAGAAGTATAAGAAATTTATCTACAAATAACTATCCTCTGTTTCAGACTAAATATGCCTGTTTTCCTGATTCAGAAGAATAACTGAATATGCACTCAATTACAGTTCAAATCTGCCCATCTTCCACCTGAGGAAATACTTTAGGGCTTTAATAGGAGCCCTTTACACCCAGGAGAGCAAGAAACCTGCCTGCCTTCATCCCTCCATTGCAGCAGAAGAAAGAGTGCAAAGCAGGGTAGCTAAAAGGGTAGGGGGAAAAGATTCTCTGCTATTCCAATACTCTGTTTCATCTTAGGTGGAGTTAATTCTCAGATGACAGGAAAAGGCCCTGAACCATTCAACAGGAATTAAGCCTTAATTATGTAGTGCTCTTATCTGTTTCTTGGGGGTTTTCTGTTACCAAGAGGTTATTACATATTTCCAAAGAAATGTTTTCTTCAATTCTTAATTTGTAGCCATCTCAAATCTAGAATGATGTCATTATAAATAGACAACAAATCTTTATAGTCTCAAAGTACACTGAAAAAAAAAAAAAATCTCTGAACTGCTAAAGGACTCCAGCTTCCACATTTTTAAATTTCATTATATTTGCTTCCTTTAAAGAGAGCAGAGTCCTCAGGCTAAGGCATGGTTAAAGTACTTTTGAGAAATGTTTGTCCTTGCTTTCGTAACTTAAAATCATTCCATCTAATAAAGACCAAAGGAAGAAAACCCTGGTCGATTATTCCTGACCTTTCCATTTACTTTCTAATGTGGAAAAGAGAAATTAGGGAACTTCAACAATGAGTGAATTCGCAATAAATTACAGCAGCAGATGATAAACACACAGCATATATATATATTAATTCTGCTTATTTAATCATCCACTTTCAGTCTGTCTACCTCCTCTGAGATTACTTCCAGCATTCCAAAGCCCTAAGCAGCCTCTAATAATAATAACAATAACAACATCCTTCCTTCCCCCCAAATTGCTCAATGCCTCAGGCCATCAAAATTCAGTTCTCCACAGCAACAGGTTTAGTTGTGTAATGCTGAATATGAAGAGGAGAAGCTTTAGAATACTAAAAAGATGTCCCCACCCTCCAAAACTTGAAAACTAAAGAACGTCCCCCACAGGATTTCATCCTATTCTTGCAAATCGCAAGATATCAACACTATGGCAGTTTATTGGGGTGAAAGGGAACTAAAACCAAGTAACTTAAATAATCTGCATCGCAAAGCTGTTACACTTTAACTCGAAGCATTTAGCTTTACCACAAAACAATATAAAAAGCATGTCCAACAACACTAAAAGCTCATAAAATGAGATGCCTTACAGTAACTTCATACTCCTGTGTTATTCTACAAGTTCAGAGACTCAATTCCTTCAGATTCTGCAAGAGCAATATGGCCACTTCAAATTAATGCAAATAAATTCTTTTTCATCAAATAGATCCCAATTACAGACATACACCAACACTCACACTTTCTCTCATTCTCCTCCATATAATTTCAGAGGGAGGCAAGCTCGGAACTGAGCCTTCTGAGTGCCCCCAAAACAGCCACCAGCACTGAAAGGCAAATTAACATTTGGCTGCTCATCCAAATACAAAATAAGGCAAAAGAAGGGGTAAAGTCTATGGAGGGGCAGGTGGGTTTCCCTACAGCCATTTAAAAAACAGCAAAACTTCTGGCCTCTCTCAGGACTAGAAAATTGAAATTTCTTCAGTGAAGTGTGGAAAACACAGAGCAGCAAGACACAGTGGCTGACCTGTAGCTGCATTTTAGCTGAAATAAGTGGAAGGATTTAAATGGATGCTTTATATAAGCTAGTCCTAAAAATGCAAACATGTCTTCAACGATTATTTTCCCCTCTTCTTCCTCCTGGCTCCCTCTAGCGCTTTTAAGTACATACAGCCTTTTTTTTCTTCCTGATTTATTTAATGCAAATACTGTTGCTGAGATGATGTTTGTTTTAGCTGGGTTTTGGGGTGTTTTTAAGACCTGTAACAACTCTTATAAACTGCTTATGAGTTCTTACTTAATGTGTTATTCACGTGTACACCACTCCAGAAATCAAGCACTGACACTGGCCTTTCTACCAGAAACCTTGTGTATTAATACTTTATGTACCCAGCAGCACATTTAAAAGTTTACTCATTTTAAAGGCATCCATCAACCCCATCATTAGAGAAAGTCAACTAAAATTAATCCCTTTCCCTGCACATTCCCACTCCCAAATGAATTATGTCTAAACAGAAGGTTACTAGAGCCTAACAGCTGAAAAATATAACATATTAAAATTTTATGTCTGCTCTAAAGAGTCACATAAAATGTTAATCGTGCCCTTATCTACCATGTCTCAACATAAAACACAAATAAGAGCCAAACCTGCACCCGCACTTCTATGAGCGGAGGAACAGCGAACTCGTGACAACCTCGTGCTTTTTACCTGCAGACATATGCAAACAGGAACTAGCACCCCCCAAAATCAGTAACTCCCTGAAGATCCAAGCAGGTGTTTTTAATATAATTAAAGCTTTCACAGTCAGTCACTTTAGTGGCCATGTTTGTTTGTTTCTTTAGGGTCCTTTCACCGAATTAAAAATGCAAAAAGAAAAAAACTTTTCAAGAGGCACAACAAAACGAGGTTTGCTGCAGACCTACAATCACATCACACCTCATCACATGCGCCAGTCTTGCAGTCGGTATCACAGCACACTAAAAAAACACTTTTCTTCATTAGATTTAAAAAATTCTTTCATGTGTATAGGAGCATTTATCTGTCATCTCCCATCTCCAGAGTAGTCAAACAATATTAATAGTGTTTAGTCTTCTTGAAGTTACTGAATTTAATTGCTGGTTTCCACATAACTTCAGCAAGCACTTTTCCTAATGTTAGGGAGCACGGGGTACTGCATGTCAAGACACCCCTTTCCAACATGCTCACTTATGCAAAAACCCCTGCAGGCGTTCCCTACACCTTCCTTGCTGGTGAAAGACAGTGGAGCACCCCTTACCAGAACTTTAAACTTTATAATACTGCTCGTGGCTGAAAGCTGTGTTAGTGCATATTCACATCACCAATGGTGATGTGCAGTGAAAATACTAGGCAGGTCAACTGCCCTTTGATGACAATAATTTCTTTATACACAATGTGTGGTTGTTCCTGACAAGGTGGAAGGCAGTGTGGGATTAAGACTTTTCCTCCACTGACCACTACTACAGAAGGCTAAAGCATTTTTCATCAGATGCGCTCAAGATTACTTAGAGACAAACAAAATTAAACTTAATTTAAAACACAATGAAATGTTCTTGTGAGGCACTCACTGTAACACCCAATTTAGTGTGAGGAAACTGAGGGGGCACTAAGGAAACACCCAAAGATGTGTGTTGCAACACAGTGTCATAATAACAAGATCTTCACACGTTGATGGAGGTGAGAAAATGGCCCTTATGGCACAGCTTTAATTTCTTTTTATACAGTGATACTAACAGGAAACAGGAAACAAGACTAAGATAAGGTGCACCAATAAAGAACAGATAAACAGAGCCATACACTGGAGGAAGCAGAGGTTCTGGGTCAGAACTCAAGATCCCAGAATACATTTCCTCAGCTTCCTCTAAGGGCTGGAGATAGCTCACAGCCCCACGGGGTCACTTCGGGGCTCTGGCCCATGCCATGTGACCCCACAGATGTGCACTCTAAAATGTACTGTTAAAGAATGCCAGTAGATGGGAACTGTCATTCTGGATCAGACAAAGCTCCAATAGATCCCATCTCTAAGAAGCCAACACCAAGAGCAAAGTAGAAAAAGAAACATACACCAGAAGGAGGACTCTGCTCTTCTTCGGCTTCTGGCAATTAGCACCTTTGAGGTTTCCTAAGTGTCATCCAAAATCTCCATGCTGAATAGCTACAAATGGCTCCACACCTTTCCCTATAGGGATCCCAAAAGGGCACTATTCCCCTTCTTGGGGGACTCTGAAATCACATCTGCAATACTTGGATACAACAGACTGCTCAAGATTGCTTCTGACTGTCAAGACTGAGCAGCCAAGACAGCTCAGAGACTGCTGTTTCCTGTAGATGAGGGATCAAACAAGACATCAGCTGCAGGAGTGATTTATTGCATTCCAGTTAGTTACTTCTTCAGGGCAGCAAAGCCAGGATTTACCTGCAGAACCACTGTATATCTCAAGTGGTCACCCCCAGACAAGGGAACAACTACTACTGGAAACTCTCATAGAGAGGTAGAATGTTATAATAGTGAAGAAGAGGAGTTCAGACCTAAGCAGACAACAGTCAGTTCCTATTTGTGTCATACCATGTGATCTTGGAAAAGCCACTTAGTCTCCCCATGGGAAAATGAATGCATTCAAGGTGCTTGGACACTACAGTGATGAAACCCAAACAAACCTACTTGGCAGTACCCAGCCTGCTGTGTCCTTTTCTTGCAGACTGGGATAACTGGGATAATAAGCCTTGCAGTTCATGTGATGCAGGTCTCCAGAAACCATGCCCACAGACACAACAAACTTCTGAGTCTCTTCTCATGCAGGTTGAGAATCCTACTAAAGAAGAACAGTCAAACCAAAACCAGAATAATATTAGGCTAAAGAATTAAATTACCACTTTCAGATGAAAAATTATAGTTTTTCCGCAGTGTCAAATAAAGAAACCTAAGCATTATTACAATTCATGAAAAATGGATGTTCTATTTAAGCAAGTGTTGCTCTAAACTGACTTGCCTAAAGTCACACAAGAAAATCTCTGGCAGTCAACACTGCTCCCCCGGAGAAAGAGAACTCAAGTCTTCTCACACTTTGCTCTTCACTAGTTCTGTCCTGCAACAATGTCAGTTTAACATATGGGATCAGGATAGGAAACCTTGAGAATTCATCAAGCTCAAGTTGCACATGGAGACATTTTCTTCACAAGTACCCCAAAATCATTCCTCCTGACAAACAATGAAGTATATTCATCACTTGTCAGATTGCAAACATATTTGCCTTCATGTGACAAATACATGGTCAGCCAGTGCAACATTGGGTGCTTGCACTCTTCGGTACCACAATAAGTACCTTAAAATGACTTTAATGTTATCATCCTGTTAGATGGTGAACAGTCCCTGTTGTCACGAAGTCCCTATCACAGGATGGAGTGATATTCTTCTGGTCCCAGGATGGAGCCTTCAGTGCCTCCTAAAGAGCTCTGTGGTCCATTCTGGCCAAAAGTTGACTACATTGAGCAAATTAACCTGTAAGATATTCTTTGAAGTCAAATACCATTACTCCCCAGTGGGGAAAACCTATCCATGCACATTCCCACACTACTAAAAAGCCATCCACTGCTCTCCCCGTCTGTGCTGCCCAACAGCTGACATTACAAATTAATTATTATGTCAGACACATGCAACTACAAAGTGTCCAATTAAGGACTGGGTTCCTTTTGTTTTAATTAAAAAACAGGGTCATGCCTTGAAGTCCTTAAATGGCAGCAGGCATGCTGCAGGCTGGCATTTTTTAGCCAAGTCTGTCCTGAACAAGGACCAACAAGCAGCAGTGTTCTCATCTTCAGGACAATCTCTGTTCTGGAGGAAGGGCAGCTGAGGCTCCTGGCTGTGCTTTGATTCAACTCTGTTCCTGGGTAGCCTCAACAGTGAAGATCCCTGGCAGGCTGTGGATACCTGCAAGAAAATCACTCCCCACATGACAGAAATGGCAAGCTCTAGACAGATAGGTTGTAACAGGTCAAATACACTGATGGAAATCTTCTTGGCAAACATCACTCCTCGAGACTTCTCCCAATGAAATCTGACAGCTCCTATATCACACAGCACGCAGATCTATACTCACAAGCTTTGTCACACCCTCTGGAAACAGTTCAAGAAATCAGTTTTCTCATGCTAATGGTCCTTCACATCTGCTCCCTTCCTATGGAAGCAGCTGGTAATTTTCTTCTCTGTCTGTGTTTTTGCAGCGTGCATTCACTAAATAACTTCATCTGTCATCAAAACCTACACTTCTGAAGGATAAAAGACTGCTACTGTCCGGTTAAAAAAGTCATGATTAGCACTGAAAACAAGTAAGGTGTACGCCTCCCAAATGACAAAAGAGTCCCAAGCTGTATCAGCCCAGACACGAGAAGTTATCTACTATCTTTGCAAAAAAATAATATTTATAGCTAGATGCTATTTGAGCTTGATCACCTGTAGAACACATTTTCCAATATACAGGCATTCAGGACCTTGAATATATGAGAGCTGTAGGTCCAATAGCAGAATGGACAGACAAAAGTCTCAAAACTGTTTCTTTCTGAACTGCAGTGCTCATAAGGACATATAATTAAGTCTGGCATTATTGGCAGTTTTGGAGTATCCACCCAAGTACCAGTGAAAAGAAATGGCTTGTTTCCTGAGAGCAGGCAGAATGCCGTGAGAAGGTCACCCAGCAAGAGTCATATCAGTTCAGCTTTCCACGGCCACAGCAAGGCCGTCTCTCCGAGCTGTCATCGTGGGATGAAATTACTTTCACAAGCATAAGAATGTCCATGGAAAGATTTCAGCACACAAAGGCCTGTATCCAGAGAGCTGCACAGCAGCCAGGTAACCAAAGATGTGAACTTTAAGCTATTTAATGCCTTGTCGTTTAACCCAACAACCACACTACCTATTTTTATGGTTTTACATTTTAAAAAACCCTAAAAACAAGTGAGATGAAAGTTCAAAAGTAACAACTAATAAGAATCTGTGACAGTTTACACAGACTGGCTTTTCTACCAAAACTGAAGACAGGTTCTATATGCTTCCTATACTTTTGAAATAAGACCTTATTTGGATTTTTTAAAGTTTGAAATTTTAAAACAATAAATGAATGTTTTTACTACCAACAAAAAAGGTTTAAAAATTGAAATATTTACTCTGGTTCTCACAAGCTGAACAGCTTTTTGAACAAGAGCAGCTTTTTAAAAGATTTTGAATCTTGACACTGATTTCAAGTGCTGGAGAATCTGTGAAGTCCATCAATAACATAGTGCACCAGTTAATTAGTTACCACTTTAAAGGTTTGGGTTTTTTCCTTTTATGCAAGTTCATATTCTGTTTTACTTTCTGCTTCCTGCTGTGATTTCTGTCTTTGCAAATGTGTGCTCTTTGAAGGCTCCACATATTGTTCATGCATAGGTACATGATCAAATCACTTCAACAAACCCAGAATTTGCTTCTCCATCACTACCTACATTAAGTGCATAGATACAGTTTTCCAACACCGACAACCAGTACTGAATTCAATTTAAAAATATGTCTTGAAGCGAATTCATTAAACCTGATTATATTACAGAAGTGGGATCAATAATATTGCAAAAGAAATCTCCCACACTGCATTCAGCGTATTCAACTACAATCAGCTCTGGGCTGCCACTTAGCTAGAGGGAGTGTCTTGTCCACTGCCTGTGGCCCACGAGTCTTGACACTTTGAAATATTGTTTTTTCAGATCCTGTTCCTCATCTTTTAAGGCATATGCAGCCTTTTCCCATGGTTATTAACTTCACAAAGCTTTGAGTCCATCTTTCAAAACAGTCAGCTAACCATGCTCTTTAACTCAATCAAGAACACGAGGCTGTGCCATCATTTGTCATCTTTCTACTCGACATGGCCTAGATAAAACTGTCAGAAAGGATTGTGCATTTTCTTTCAACTGTGTGTTCATTTGGGGATGGGTTTTTGTTGGGTTTTTTTTTGCTAACAAGCATCCAATGACTGAGCATCAAAAAATTATATATTAAAAAAAAGATTAATCATTGGGTGTAGTATTTTGAAGAGTGAGTTTCTTAGCCAGACTACATCAAACCCTTAATCTAATTGATATACTAGACATTTTATAATATCTGTTTTCTATTAATCATGTTGAATAGCATTGCTCCATGACAATCCTTAAAATTTTGGGATTTTACCTTAGATAATAAAAAGAAAAATTTCCTCAGTCTTAAATTTTCAAAAGTGTTCTCTCAGTCTTTATTTACTGCTGGAATATGATGGATTTGTTCATAGTTATATGATTATTTGTAATATGCATCTTCATTCTCTCTACAGATGTACGTAACAGTTCTGTATTTTCAGCATAATTGCTGACAACTTTAGCATAGCCACCAGACAAATGTCACTGTTCTCTTGCTCCTGGTATTTTTAGGCTTCTCCTTATTAGCCCTATATCCTAAAGAAAATCCAGTGAGTTTTCTTTAATAATCTTTATTAAAATTATTTATATTTATTCTTATATATTGGCTGCTGCCCTTGAACCATTTCTAAATCAAGATGGGACTCTCCCTTTGCTGAAATTCTCTTTTTCTGTTTAGCTCTGCACATTCTAGATAGCCCTGTGTTCTCACACCCTCACCTGCTGCCCAGCTTTGAGAGACTCTCTTGTAGGCAGTGCTGGAAGTGTATCAGTGATGTAGCTGCACGTCACATCACACAGGGCAGATTTGCTCTGTCCCTCATGGTTGTTGTCCTCAAAGGCAGGAACACGACATAGTTTTGCAGCAGCCTTCTCCCATGGCCTTATGGCCTGTGCTGAGACCTTACAAACCCTGGTGAGGAGACACTCACTTTACAGGGTGGAGAGAGTTCAGTGAGAGAGGAAAAACAGTGGATAACATCCCTGTGCATTTTTAACTAGCACTTAACTGCTGCCCAAGAAACTAGAATAGCATGAGAATATCTCAGCAAATCCTCTGCTAACATCTTCCCTTCTTTGACAAAAGGGTGCAACCCTGAGGAATTGTAGGGGAGTGTATGTCCTGACATTAATGCTGGGATTTTGAAGGGAAAAACTTTTCCAAACATACAACCTAAAGAGTACAAAGCCAGCTTGACCTTAGAGTCCATTCAAACCTGTCTTCATTCAAACTGCCTGTGACCTAAAGCACTTTATCTTTTACTTCCCATTTTGCCCAAGGCTGTGTGTGATGCCTGCAACAGAGAAGTACAGATGTTGCAAGCAGCTACAGACCTAAACAAGGACTGTAACACAGAAGAGAAGATCTATCAATGGTCTGCAGATAAGAAGTAGGACCAAAGGCCAACATGGTTTCTAAGTAATAAGCTTGCATTTAGAAGGTTCAGCTTTACTTAGCTCATTTGCTTAAACTAACATTTACACCCCCCACAAACAAACTCACAGACTTTTCCCAGGAATTACATGATATACACAACATTTACCTTATAGAGAACTACAACCAGCTTTCAGTCCTGCATGCACTCTATAAGGTTCAATGTGGTGCCCTACTTCTAACAACAAATACATCATATATTGCAGACAGCTTCTCTTGTAGCCAAAAGCAACAGGTAGGGAATGACCATCACGAATTGGTGGTCCAAAATAAGTTTTGCTTATTTGAAGAAGTGAAAGAGAGCTGTCTGACTGCCAGTGACCTGCAGGAAGTGAAAGCACACAATTAAAGGTGCACTTGAAGAGGGAAAGCTGATACAGCCATGCCTCCCTGCTGACATATGAAAATAGGCAAAACAAAGAGCTGAATGCTCAGGACACTGCAGCTGCTGGAAGTGAGCTCTTCCCACATAATTTTAATCTCTCTGTATTCACCAGTCTCCAGTGCCTTTATTCAAAAAGCCCCACACAACTTCCTTCCCACACTGTAGATCAAGCAAACTGTATTTTTGCTGCAATAAATCTGTATGTATAAATTTGTACAGGTGTCTTTGTGCTAGATTGACATGGGGTCTTCAACAAAGATCACCCAATCCAAACGCTGTCACACAATTGTCCCCACATTTCAAAGTCCACTTATGCAGTAGTGCTTTCTTCCATTTTAATTGTTGTCTCTTGCAACAGGAAAAACAAGGTACAAACACTACTGTGATATCAGAAGGGGTTTTTTTAATTCACGCTGTAAAATAATTTTAAAATGTTATTTCACAATTTATTAAGTTCCTGTAAGGACACACTGCTGTCAAAATGAGAATTCTAGCCCTTACTGCCATCACCTCCCTTGCATCCATTCTAGGAATGACAGGACTGCAGAGGGAGGCAGATCAGCCTGCTGGGCACCATGAAAATTTAACAGCCAGAAAAAAACAAACCCCTTTTACTTCTCCTGAAAATGCAGCTTTTGGAGAAGTGAGAGGAAGTGTGGAGGACTTAATAAATGTAAATTGTGTGACATTTTTGGAACTGCCTCTATCAATATAGACAATACTAAAAGAACAAAAGCATTTTCTTGGAGGAAGTGGGATGCAATTTTGAAATATTTCTACAGTATGTGGCAGCAGCAACAGTTAAAAAAAAAAAGTCCTGTCCCCTTTTGCAGATTCCTGTAACCAGGTTGCAACCACCCATCTTGATCTGCTAATGCAAGAGTTGTAGCACCCTGCTATGAATTTGTTAACAAAATCAATTCATTCTTAAAAATGATCCTTCACTTAAGTGAAGGAAAGTTATGCTACCAAACAACATCTCAAGTAACTGGTTCATCACAAACTTGACAGAAACCAATTCTGCACACTCCACTAAGATAAACAGCAGTATTTGGTGGACTGTTTTTTTTTATGCACATTAAATTTATGTATCTAGCAACATTTAATCTTATTACAGTTTTTTGGGTGTGGTTTTTTTTGTTGTTGTTGTTTCGGTTTGGTTTTGGGGGTTTTTTTGGGTTTTTTTTTTTTGTTTTGTTTTTTTTTTGTTTGTTTTTTGTTTAATATGAGCCTGCCTGTAATCTAAATTGTTTTGGTATTACTTTGTAACAAATAGCATATGTATCCACTTCTGTGAGACGAAAGCCAAATTAATGCACTGGAGTCACCTAGTAACACTTCTTAAGAAAAGGGTTTGTTGTTTTTTTTTCTGAAGAGAAAGGAGTTGCAAAGATTTGGCCCACAGTTCATCCTTAGTGAAAGGGCATCACATTTTCAACACAGTTTTTTTTTGTTCCAGTCATTGAAGAATTTTACAGGGAAAAAAGGTAATAGCAAAGTTAAAGCACTCACAAAAGAAACCCATTCATCTCCACTGTCCATAAAAAAGCAGGAGGGGATTTTGGTCCAGCACAACTGAGAATGCAGAGAGGCCCAGGCTCTGCTGTGTGATAAGACCATTTACAATAACCCAGATACAGTAAGTGTTCTGCCCATATCACCACTTTGTTCATCTGATAGAAGTAGTTGCACAAAAACATTAAACTGGGATAAATGGCACCAACAATAAAATTAGGAAGCAATCCATTGATTTCCAGATGCCCATTTTGCACCTAGACCACCTTCAATTCCCTGAGAGAAGCAGAAATATCAAGTAGCTGCACAGAAAATTAGATGGGAAAAGTTATTCAGATAAAATTAACTGAGCCAAATAAATAACTTTGTTTTTTTTTAAACCCCAACCAATCCCCTGAGTAATTACACAAAGGAACAGGGCAAGCCGAGAAGCACAGGGACATCTGAACTGTTTCTTTCTTTGACAGTGCCAATTTCAAACGTTTAGGGGACTGTGGCTGCCCTGACCTTTCACAATGCTTATTAACAAAACCAAATGAAATAGATATGAACAGGACAATACCACCTCCCATTCTTGTTCCTCCTGTTCTTCACACCTTACTGCCAGTTCCACACCTCTACAAAGTTAAGCCAAACCAAGTGCTGATGCAGCACAGTGAACTGGATCAAGAAAAAAAAAATCTACTAGAATATTAGGGTTTTCTTCAATTAAATTAATTTTCTCACAGGAATCTGTGACTAAGGACTATTTAGTCCAGAATATTCTTATGAAGAACTCCATTGTTGAGCCTCCACATCGCAACATATATTTGTCCTGTTTTCTAAGATTTTAGTCAAATTCTGTTTAGTATATTTGAAACCTTACAGGTTTCAGTTTTATTTGAAAATGGTTCTCTCACCTACACAGTAACAAAGTCAGGTTGTTGTCCTATGCCTCCTTTTGATGGCTTTTATTCGTTCAAGTCAATTCTATGCCAGGCACTGCCTCTCTGGCCTTTGCACAGCTGCTGCCAAGGCCAGCACCAGCCCATACCCTGGATCAGCTGGCACCACAAGGGCAGCTTCCTCTGTGCTTGGACTTTAAAAGGCAAATCAAAAGGAAGCTGTGGGGCTCTCCACAGAACATCTCTTAAGAGCGGGAACACCACAAATTCATTCATTCTTGCAGATTGCTTAATGTCTGCTACATCTTCATTTAATGAAAATACTTTCTGAGCATACTTTAATCTGCAGGCAAACCCACAAAGAGCCACCAAATGGGTTGGAATACTTTACAACCACAAGCTTTACTTCAGAAAGTACCAGTAAAAATTTATTTTGGTAAATATATTGCTATGTTCACATGGAAAAATGAAGATAAAAAGGTTTTTAGGCACCCATTTATTTTGGATTCCTTTCATCATATACATCTACTGTCTGGTTTCCAGAAATCTAAGACCCTCTCAAGTGCACTTGTAATCAAGGCTTTCAGATCTTGTTAACTCATTCAAGTCACCCAAAATTAGAGGGCAGAGTTTTAGGTCTCAATCAGTGTGGTGGGGTTGTGGCACAGCAAAGACAACACATGCTGCCCAACTTGGTCTGACATTATCTGACATCCAAACCAGTCCTTGCTTTCCGTGCTCACGCAACTGTCTGGAATCTCTGCTGGCAATGAATAAATACCGAGCCTGTAAGACACAAATATGGCTAAAACTGAAAATGTCTCTACTACATAAACAGTCTGTAAAGATGAAATCCATTACATTACCCGTTTCCAAACGCAGACCTTGAAGAATATGCCAGCCAGTGGATGGTTAAGAGTTTCAGCATATTGGGCCAGATTCCAAAACCCTCAAGCCAGTTAGTAATTAACAGACATCGAGGTCCTCCACATGAAAGAAGTCTATTGTTAAAACAGTGACACAAATTTTTCCTTTCCTTTTCCTAGCCAGTCTCTGCCTGTGTTTTAAGATTCCCTTAGGACTATAACAGCCTATGAGTTTAGAAGTTCCACTTCTCAAATAGACAATTTGTTAGACTTTTAGTTGCCAAGAATGCAAACATGCTTACATCAAAGGTAGAACAAAATTAATTTACAGGCTTCTCAGAGGCCCCTTCATCTCCCCTTTCTTTCATTTAATACCTGGAAAAAATAATATCCAAATAGCCTTCTAACAAATCTACAATAGCAAAAGAATAACAAAACATACTGATGGTCTGTAAATAGTCTGAGATGAGTCCAACAAGCGAGCAACATACCTACAGGGAATATTAGCCCATGTCTTCATAAATAATGATGTGTTAATTTTCTAAGATAAACCAAAGGTTGCCTCACTAAAAACATTTTGTTGGCAATTACTTTGTAAATTAGGAATGATTCAGGATCTGCATAGAATTGCCTGTTCTCTGTTCTGTTACTTTGCTCAAGATAGGTGTGTGAAAAACAAGAGACTACATACAAACCACACAAACTAATCAGTGTAATAAAAGAAGATTATGTTAAAGTTGCATTTTGAAAGAATGAAGTGCAGACACTCATCTGTAAGGGAGGAAGTTAAACCACCAAAGATAACAGGGAGGATGTGACAGAGAAGGAGCTGGTAGAAGTATTCAATGGATATGAAGATGCTTTAAGAAGAGTGAGTAAAACAAAGAGCCAAGCTCATCAGAAAAGATATGTCAGAATTAAAAAACACTTTATGAATGCCCATGGCTTTCCAAAATCTATGGCTTTGACTTCTTTGCTATTTGCTGGAGTTTGACTAGTGTCTCTATAACTCACCCAAGTCTATCTGCTCATATAAGGAAAAACCCAAATCCCCACTGCATTCAAGATAATAAAAACATCCCTGGAGATGAGAACTAGAGGAGCTTCACCTCCTCCCACTCAAAGGAGCTCCTTGCAGCCTTTATGCAATTTTTCATCTTAACTCTCTACACAGGACCAGAACTAGGTAATGAAAGCTTAATTGAGCAACTCCCTCAGCAGCACCATCCGCCAGGACAGTCAGCCCTTTGGCTGTCAGCCTAACCAAGGTGCCGGCAAACGTGCAGGCACCCGGGAGCGCTGCTCTCCCCTCGGGCTGCGGGAGCCCGTCCCGGGGCACAGCGCAGAGCCCCGGGAAGCTCCCGCTGCTGCCGGAGGAGAGCGGCAGGCAGGTTGCTGGGAGGTCAGATCAGCAGCGCTTGTGAGCTTCTGCCACCTAACAGGTTTGGGAAGAACTGAGCTTGCTGGTTCGCCGGCAGAATTTGATGCTGTGTTGCAGAAAGCCTACCTTACAGTTCCGCCATAAAAGCAAAACGAAGGAAACTCGGGCATGTTTTAAAAGTGCCTCATTAATTTTGTCTTAAGTCGTTAATTTTATTTTAAGAAAGATAGATTTCCCGTTCTTTTTGCTCCAAATAGCAAACAAAGTATATTAGTACTTTCTAATATATTCATAAATTCTCTTTTGTCAGAGGCAGGCACTCATGTTCTTTCAGATTCTTCCAGCACTGGGCTCCATCTTCTCTGTATTTGATTTATTCCACATAAACAATTGTAAAGCCAAAAGTGTTTCCTAACATTCAGTATTCACAAGCACATATATTAATAATTTAGCAAAGCGAAATTCATCTGCAAGCATCATCTCATAATGCAGAATATTCCAAGAGCAAGAAAAGCTTGTGCTTAATTATAAAAGAAACAATTACAAGGGAGAAATCTCCTTTTTTAAAAACATAAACTACTATTTTTACGGAGAGATCTGTCAGCACATCAGTAGCGCGGAGCCACCCTGTTCCCAGCGGTGTTACTGGGAGAGGTCTCATGCCTGTCTGTGGAGCTGGGCAGTTCTCACGGGCTGAAGTTCAGCCACAGCCCCACATGGAGGTAGGTCTGTGTAAACACTGGAAAGCTTTTCCAGAAGTACAAAGCAGATGCTGGGCATCCAAATCTTCTGGAGGATCTTGGGTCAGATCAGAGAGCCCCAAGTCACGAAACCACAGCACCGCCCCCCACCGAATAATGACATTGCTACCCCCCCGCCACAAGCTGGGAAACACCCACAAGATTGGAAATGCTTTGGCAGTTATTTGAGCAGATTACGTTTATCTCTCGAGTTTTAAAGTGGCGGCAAAAAAAGAAGCAACAAAAAAAAGCCATGACAAACCACCCTCCCTGCTTTTTAAGAGCGAGGTTACTTTTTTGCCCCTCTGAACAAAATCTTTACAACGCAAAGGCAACGCAGCTGAAAATTTTAAAGGGTGATATAGACCTTTATTTTCACACTTCGAAACGAAAAGGCCAGCGATATTTTAGCGCTTCATAGGGCAGCGCCACAGCCAGGAAGGAGTAAGAGCAGAGGCCCGCAGTGAAGTTACGCAACTCGTTTACGTACCAAACGTTTTAATTTATGACACATTAATGAAGACACTGCTGCCCCGCGCTTGCCACACCACACCAGCGGGCACACCCCGCCCACTCCCCGCTCACCCCCCGGTCCCAAGATGGCGCCGGCGCCCCCCCCNCTCCGCCGCCCTCCGCCGCCGCGCGGCCCCGCCCCCTCCCCGCTCTCCCTCCCTCTCCATTGGCCGGTGCCGCCGCCCCTCCTGCCGCCGCAGCCAATAGCCGAAGAGAGAAAGGCGGTGCGTGCGCGCGCCGGCCTCACCATGCGCGCGGGGCCGTTCGCATCCGCTCGCTCGCGCTCCCCGGCGGGGCTGCGCCCCCTGGCGGGCGGCAGCAGCGTTGGAGGAGGGCAGAAGGAGCGGACGAAGGCGGTGGGGCAGCGGGACGAGGTCCCCAGGGGTGCGGGAGTGGCCTGGCACCGGACCCCTGACCGCAGGCTCGTTCCATGCCAGCCTCCCGGCCCGACAGGCAGCCCGGCCCCTGCCCGCCGGCTCCCGGCGCGGGCCCTGCGGCCGTCCCGGAGCCCAGCGAGACCCTCGCACCGGGCCCCGACCTGAGCTGGGCTCGGCGCCACCCCAGAGCGGGTGACAGCCCTGCGAGCAGCATCCCCGCGGGATGGAAGAGAAAAGAAGTAAGCCTTACCAAAAAATCATCTATATTTGTATGTTTTGAGCAGTCACTACTCTTGTAAGAAACATTTCTAGGAGTCAACCCTCTTCACTTAACCTATTTTCCTATTCAACCAAATGAAGTATCCAGAATGAATGGAAATGTTGTGGGTGGGGTTTTCTTCAGTTATAGCGTAGAAAAGACGAAGTAGCTAACGCAAGTAAGGCGTGTTTTACGTTCTGTGTGCCATTATGGACTGCCCAGGGAGGTGGTGGAGTCACCGTCCCTGGAGGTGTTTATGGAAAGACTGGATGTGGCACTCGGTGCCAGGGTCTGGTTGAGGTGGTGGTGTTGGGTCACAGGTTGAACTGGATCATTTCAGAGGTCTTTTCCAAACGAATTGATTCTGTGAGTAATGGAGATAGAAATTTGGAATCTTCAATACAGTTGAAGAGTGCAGCCTTATTTCTCCTTAGTATTCTTACAGTGAAGGATACTTTGCTTTATCTTGCATTTTTCAAGAAACAGATTCAGTAATTTATTTGCCTAAAAAAGGGTTTCATTTTTTTCATAAACAAATTACTTCAGTTGTAGTACTGATGTGCTGACAGCATCGATTTAGCAAAAAAATAAAAGAGAACTGTGAGTTAATGAGCACAGGGGTTGTGTGGGCTGAGCTGAACGTGCTGGAAAGAATGGGTCATCTTGTGACAGCTTCGTGCTAGAGGAATAGTAAGAAATGACCTAAGTAAAAAAATTTCCCCACAGAGCTTGTTAAACTGAATGTTCCTCAGCTAGGCCTTGACAAGGCGTGGGATGACTGGTTGAAAGGGGGATGACTATTTCAACACAACTTTCTCACACAGTGCTTCTGCTGATACCCACTGTAGTATTTGTATAAATTTTGAAAAGCTGAGTAGCTACAACCATTTTAATTTGTCACCCGATCTCTTACTTACTTGTTCATTCTTCACCTCTTGCAGTGCTGTGTGACTTCTTCGAAGAGGAGAACCTTACCAGTTCCAGGGAGGAAAGCACTGAAGGTAGTATAATTTTGTATTTATGGAGGAAAAGGGGAAGGCAGTGTGTATTTGGCACCGCTTCTGAGGTGAAATTTGTAACTGGAAGACAATAGCTTTGCCTTTTATGGTGGAAGAGGTTAGTCAGCAGCACTACAGGAATCACACACCCAAGTTGTTTTTCTGGTAGCTGGAACAAGTAACCCTGACCTTGGCTGCTTGTTTCGTACTCTAGCATCATTCCCTTGCACAGTGCTGGGAAAAAAGAGATATATGGTCCCACGAATTCTATAGAGGGAAAAGAAAATCCCTCCAGACAGGTTTGGAACTATTGCCACCAGATGCCAGTCCACACCCTGATTCATCAGCTGGAGAGATGGTTCTGAGTGCTGACAAGGTGGAGGTTTCCAGTGTCTGTTCATTCCCTTTCTTCCTGGCTGGGGTTGGTGAAGGCAGCATGAACACTGGAGAGATCAGTGATGTGCACATCTGTCTTTTTAGAAATTAAAATTGTACTCTGAGCTTCATATGCAATCTTTGCTTTTCCATGCAAAACAAAGGTTTTGCTGCTTGAGTTTCAGGGCACTCCAGCATGAGAATTGGGGAAGCATTTGCAAGATGAGTGAGCACTGCACACAGTATTACCCTGCTTATTTCCCATTGGCCTATGCATTATTATAGCTAAGGACCTAGAAATAAAAAAACTGTGTTCTGTCACCCATCCTCTGAAGTCATTCATGCACCAGTGCTTCCTAGATTTAGTAAATGTACTGAATATCTGAAAACAGGTAATGAATAAGGACAGCAGTTCTAATCTGCAGTGGAGAAATTTATTACTGAAATTTCTAAATGTATATTTTTAATTGCATGGATATTTTTATTTTATTTTAAACACAGATATTAAATATACTTGCCTCTTGTTACTTTAATTTGTGATACTGTCATGCACAGCATAAGGGAATAGCACAGGGCAGGTGGTGTCTCTTGGACTGGTAGTTTAGGTTTCCAAAAATTGTTGTGACATTTTTTGTAATGGGACTTCAACCTTTCTGCATTTTTTTTTAATTTCTGTGAATATAGGAGATCATTAAACTCTCATGTTGAGAACTGGTGACCAACCAGTTGTTTCATAAGGTGAAGTGCTTTTATCATTGCCTGTTGGTACTAAGTATTATGCTTTTAGCTGCTGGTTACACCAGCAGCTGGGCTTGTGGTGACAAAAGTTTGTTACTTCTTTCACTGCTGTCACACTGTCATGGCATCACTGGGCTTCTGGTGCCCTGGGCAACAGAAGTAATTCTCTATTCTCTACTAAGTCAAAAAATGAAGGAAATACTTTTAATGAGCCTTACAAGAATGCAGAATTTCTTGACTGCTGGGAAGGTGTCACCCCAGGACATTTGCCAACAGGGGTTTGCTCTCTGAGAGTGGAATGTAAACCTTGTGTGGTGACAGTGGACTCCCCCTCCAGAAATGGAGTAGGAAAGCAGATTTGCTTATGCTTTTATGCTTGGTCATTGAAGAAGAATAACATTAACCATGAGAAAGAACTTATTCTTTCTTCTGGCATCATCTTTTGGCACACTGAACCATATTTCCTTTTCACAGTCCCTGACAAAGGTGCACTGCTAATCTTTTAACAAGAGTTTTCATGAATGGGCTTACCACTTCAAGGCTACATCCCTTTGGAAGAGAAGAGGATCTGAACCAGTAGCTTAAAAAACATTTCTTTAAACAAAGTGTTCTTTATAAATATTTTTAGTGGAGGTGTGATATGGAGTGTGTTAATTATTTCAACTGATACCCCTTGTTGAACAAAATTTATCAAACTGCTTTCATCTGAAAATATTTTGAACATTTTTTCCCCTACAAAACATACCAAAACTAATGATGGGAGATGATAGTCAGCCTATGCAGCTAAGGGAGATTACAGGTATTAAAAAAAAAATCCAAATGTCTTTTGTCAAGTAATATATTCAGTTCATTCAGTTGCAAATATTCTTCTGTGTCACTTTTAGGAGTTTCGGTGATTAATTTTTAATGGGACTGATTTGCTGGTGTTTGAAGAAAGGCTTCCACAGCTCCTTTTATGACCTGCTTGAAAATTTGCTTGAAGGAGCATCATGGACCATTGGAAGCCACTCCAGTTCATCACTTGACTTCTGTTTCATTTTCTTGATTTGGTTTAGGAATAAACTTCTGAAGCTTTAATGCATCCTGATGTCCTAACTGTTTTTTCAGAAGTGCCTCCAAATGAAATGAGTGGGAGCCTTTGAATAGCCCACTAGAAGTTAGGCATGTTTTTAGACTTCTCAGGAGCTGTACAGACTTGAAAATGGAAGTTTGCATTTCAGGTGATGTGAAGACGTTTTGGACACAGCTGGGAGGTAGAAGAGTGGATGTCATATTTGAGCAGGTGCAAAATGTGCTCTCGTTGCTGAAGGAAAAGATCAAGAACGGAACTGCCACAAACCAAGGTTTGAGATCCTTGTAGTGGTTAAACTGGACTGCAGGGGAGCTGTGGCCTGCTTTCTGTAGGTCTGTGTGATATCTGCCATAATTCAGATATCTCTGAATGTAAATTACTTAGTAGTTGGTGGTTTTACCACTTCAAAAAATATCTCTTCTTTTTTAAAAAAGACAAGTCATTTCAGGGGCATTTGGCTATTTTCTTCTTGTTTTGCCTGTATACTTCTTCAAACAATGCATGGCTCTTAAGCACATAGAACTTAAATATTCATTCCTGAGAAATAACTAAATAGCTGCAGTGCCATCAGAAATGTTAGCCTTTCAAGCTGATCTCAGTGAATTGAGTGGTTTTGGGGTGGCATTACAATAATCTAATTATTATTTTGTGTCAGAGACACCATTATAACTTGAAACAATAGTAGAAAAATGTGACACTAATGCATTTCAGATTGTTCCTCATTTTCATGGAAACAAGCTTCCTCCATCTACATCAAAATCATAATTCTGATAAGCTTGGAGCAGTACACGTTTTTTTTTGTTTTTACTGGTTTATTTAATTAATTAAAATTACTTCTTTTTATTAAGTCTCCCATGTAAATGTAATCTGTGGATCTTACTGGTTTGGTTTTTTTTTTGTGCAAGAAAATGTAGAGTGGTGTAAGATGCTTTTAAACTGATACAGCCACACGCTCTGCATGATATATACCACTTTCTTTAAACTGGTAGTGCAATTTTTTTGTGTACTCAAACTGCCACCTCTTAACTGTCATGACAAAATATTACAGCAGTGCAGAGATAAAAGTTGAACTTGAAACCCCAGATGATGCAATGAATCTGTGATAAAATTCAGTTTGAATTTTTCTATGCTTTGTTCTGTAAAGGTTTCAAGCTAAATTATTAACATGGATTTTGCGGAGAGTTTTCTGCTCCCTTAATATTTATTGCATGGAGTAAGAGGCTGAGACAGAATTGGTCTCTTGCATTCTTACTATCTGAAGGCCATTTCCACCAATTTAGAAGTAGCAGTAATTTGGTCTGCCAAGATCCAGCCCTTCTTAGCCAGAAGACGACGAGCCTGATGACAAAGTAAAGACAAAGCTTGCACTAAATTATCTTTATGTATATTACTGCCACTGGAGAGGATCAGTTTGTGTGTGTTTGGAAACATTCCAGCAGCTTTCCAAAAGCTGATGGCTGTTCAGTTCTATTTCACAACTACTACTGTGAGCTGTAATAATTTTTAATTCCTAAATGTATCTGCTAAGGTCTGTGATCCAAAACGTTTCTAATAGTATCAGTCTTGCAATCCTCTTGATTTGCCTATTATTGTTACCTAAATTAAACTTAGTATCTGTTTTGTTTTGTTTTTGTTTTTTTTTTACATAGAATGTTGGCAGGCTTGGGCACTGGTGAATGAAGCTAATCTAGGTGATCTCTTAAACCTGCCAAATGGTATGTGCATCTCGATTGTATTTCATTGGTATGTGATTTAATTTGTCTTGTTTTACTCACCAGAAGCTCAGTTGCTTTCTTTGAAATCAATAAAATAGATCTGAGAAGACCATTAGCATTACAGAGGGGAAAACCTAATTATTAATTTCCTTGAGTGAACTCTCACCTGGGTTTGTATCTCTGTGGTTTGTGTGTATGTTCCTGTACCACAGGAAGAGAGTTGGAATTGCTAAGCCCTGATGAACTCAAGCTGTCTGTGAGCAGTTATCCTGTGCATGCCCACAGTAGCTGTGATACCTTGGCATCCTTTCATCTCTAATAACAAAGGGAAATCTGTAAATGTGTTTCATGTGCCTGTTGTTTCTGGTCACTTTGAAAACTACATGGAAGATTTTTCAGTAGGGCCCTTGCTAACCTGTTCTTTGTTAGCTGTAGTTGATAGCAATGCATTGTTTGTAATGTATTTTGTTAACTATCTTTTTAGTAACTAAAGTAAATTCAGTTATAAATTGAAATGGGGATTGATGAAGTTTTTACTTGCATTCAATTTTTTTCAGTAAGTGATGAGTTTGATGGGGATGGCACACAGGAAACCAAACTGCAGGGTCTTCTTCCAGATGACAATGCTGCAAACACTGTACAAGGTTCTGACAGGTTAGTGTCTTCATTTGAGTTTCTTTCTTGACATATTCTTTACTGCATTTGAGAGAGTTCTCAATTGATATTTCTAAAGTTAGGTTCTAAGCCCAGTTTTGAATCCTGCCAGTTTTCAAGGTGAAAATGTTTTTAACTTGACCTGTGTGGAAAACCTGAGGTTTGGGGTAGACTTGCCTAATTTCTCACAAGAGAATGTTGCAGGATAGGGCATTAGACTGTGAATAAAGATCCATATCACCAGGAGTATCAGGCTTTCCCATACTGTGCAGATTGTCAGGCATGTAATGCCATCTCTCTGTTTAGTATTTAGCCTCAGGTACTGATTTGAAAGATGGGGGTAAATGTGTCATTCCTTTATTTTTTTAATGTCCTTTCTGTGTTTTAGCATGTAAGTTCTGGGAAGAAGCTGTTGCCTTTTTTTTTTTAATGCAACTGAATGTATCTTTATGTGTTGTTAGGACAGTTACACCATGTGAAACCCTGGGCCTTCTAGCAATGAGCTGTTTCTTTCCTGTGCTAAAAATATTGAACCACTGAAAAACTGAATGCCTCACTGGTTGTCTAAGACACTGCTCTTTTTTCCTTTTTTTTTTTTCCTTTTACTCCAAATAGTGAAAAAGAGGAGATGAAAAGCACATGCTCAGGGAGTGAAAAAACATCCAGCAAAATTCCAAGTTTACCTTTAAACCTGCAGTATCAGAACCACAAGTGCTCTAGTGCATGTCTTGCCAACAGAGCAGTGGGCTCCTACAAGGGTGAAAATCCTCTGAAGATCCCAATCCTGTTTGACTTTCAGAGACGCCATGCAAAAGCCGACTGCCTCTCCAAATCCCTGGATGTGAATTACAAAGCTCCTTGCGGGCGGAGTCTGAGAAGCTTTCGGGATGTGCGAAATTATTTGTTTGAAACAGAGTGCAATTTCTTGTTTGTGGATCACTTTTCCTTCAACACCTATGTCCTGTTGGGCAGGAACACCACGAATGCCGAGCCCCTCGTGTTCGAGTTTGATATCAGCAATGGAGCGGAGTCTGTGCCCGTCTCCTTCTGTAACAGTCTGGACCACGCCAGGTTACCTTATTTCAAGTATCGGAAGTCGTCGTGGCCACGTGGATATTATCTCAACAATTTCTCCAGCCTGTTTGTTGATTCCTGTGACTGCACAGATGGCTGCATCGACAGGTAGGTAGAAAGATCTCGTCTCAAACCAGTGACACTCAATGCCTCAACAGCAGGGTGGTGGCCTGTGAAGATGCAGTGCCAAACAGGACCGGTGCTGCTGGAATAGCTTGTGCCAAGCTCTGTGTTGACCGACACCCCTGTGTCTTTCTCTTCTCCAGAACATGGGTGCTCCAACTGGTCCACCCTCTCCTGTAGGAAAGGAAGTGATCAGTAGGCAGACTGTTGTGTTCCTTTCCCTTCCTTCCCAAAGTGGCAGTGCTTCTCCTCCAGATGGAGCTGACAAGCAGATCTCTTGACTTTGGAGAAACAGTAGGGCATGGAGTCCTGTGCCAGCAGAGGAAGGCTTATTTTCATGGCAGAAAGGGAAGGATCCTGCATGGCAATTTCTGCTGCAGCTCCTACTGTAAGATGGCATCCTGTAGACAGGATGGGACAGCCTGGAGGGATCAGATCATTTGGAACTTAGAAGATTACTGAGGGCAGAGGAAGAACCATCCCCGTACCCAACCTTTACGTGTTATCCTTCCTCTTGTCTAAACAGAAACTATGAACCACTGTGGTTACAGAATATGTTTGTGGTCCCAGCAGTTCCAATAATCTTGCTCATGACTGTCTTTTTCTAAATCCCAGTAATTCTGAGCTACAGACCCTCTGCCACTGTTATCATATGCAAGTTTAGTGGTAGTTTTGTCAGATCTCTGTAGGTGTTATTTGGTGTTGCATCCATTTCGTGTTATTTACACATAGGGCAGTTGCACACGCTGCTGTGCAACATATCTGCCCATGATCCAAGAAAAGCTTGAAATCACAGACTGGTATAATGAAGCTGCAGTAATTAAATTTAGTTTCAGCTAACCTGAAGCTTGCTGAGCAAATTTGTGCTTGCTGAGTGGTGGGGACACAACATGCCACTTCTTTGCACTGAAGTCCCACAAGAGTTGAGATGCTTTTGATGTGCAGTTTTGGGGTTCAGGATTTGCACGACTGCTGTGACTCTTTGGAGTTGCTGTGGCATACAATGGTGAAGATAAGCACTGTTGCTTGAGTTCTCCACAGTGCAAAATTCTTCACTTCCTGGGGGCTAAGGTGGGAGGAAGATAATGAAGTAGTGGCAAACAGGCCAGGATGCTGTGCCAGAAGAGGTGATTTTTATTCATTCAATGCATTTGACAGTGTCCTGTTTATAATAAATTTCTGTTGTACTTCAGCTGTTTGCATGTGCCATTTAAGGAGCTTGGCAGAAGATGGGATTGGGTTGGAGAGAACATGATTATTGTAAAGCACATGTAACCAGCCAAGAGACTAAGAAAAAAGGTAGAATGTCTGAAACAGCCTTGTGGAGTAAAAGGAGAGGGGAGGGGGGTATAGGTTTATATATGGAAGCATGTGTGTGTGTCTAGTCAAGTACATTTCAAATTACCTAGATTTATGATTGATTTATGCTGCTCCAAATACATTCTGAGATGTTTTACTCTTATTTTTAGGTCAAAGTGTGCATGCCTACAGCTAACTGCAAGAGGCTGTAGTAAAATTTCTCTGTCTCCAGGTAGTAAAAGGCCTCGTGGATATCGTTACAAACGACTGGAGGGACCTGTTCCTAGTGGGTAAGACAGACTGAACTATTAACTTCTATTTTATTTGTATGCTCTTATTTTACACCTGCAGTCTAAGTGCTACAGGATTAAAATGACTGGAGTTTTTGGATTACTAAAACCTTCCACTTCTGTCACAATTTTTCTGACAGGTTAGGATGATAAAAAAAATAATGTCACTTTAATAGGAAGAAAAAGAAAAACGTTTGTGTTGCAGATCTTACAATTTTCACAGCTTAGATCAAGGTCCCAGAAAAGTGTAAAGAGTGACCAGAGTCCTAAAGACACATCAACCAGCTGCTGTTGCCAGACTTGGTTATGTGTGACTCTTCCAAGAATCTTCTAAACCATCCAATGCTTGAAATGTTTGCCCTTTCTTTTATTCAGCTCCCATGGATTATTATGTGGCCTGGAGAAGGTGCCAGTTACTTCAGGTGTTTAGGAGAGAAATTGTGCATGGTAGCTTTCTTCAACAGCCAAGGGCTTGAATCCACAGGCTTAAGGAGCCTCTTTCAGTCCTGTGTTGCTGTGTGATGTTAGTTTATGGTTGCCAGGCAGAATTAAAGTTGTCAAAGAACCCAGAAACAATGCAAACAGAAAGCACAACTGTGAGTTCTTTTGGAAATACTTTGTTAAATCCTTAAGCTCATGACAGCTACAGTGAAGTCCAGGGATAGGCTGTCTTTGCTAAAGACAGCACAGAATAAGGTGCTTCTTAGGGGTTTCTGTGGGATTTACTCCTATAAAACAAGCATACAGAATTTGTTTTTCTTGTATACTTAAACCAAAATCTGGCAGACAGACTCTTAAAAATTATGAATCAGCAATCAAGAAAGTCACAAGCTTCAGAACATTACTGCACAACCAGTTTTAGCCAGTCCTTATCTATTCAGTCCACTGCCTTATTGATGCTTAGAAGAGAAATTAGTAATAGGAACTTCGTCATGAAAAGGCATCCTTTTATATTGTGTTTTGTTTTTCTTCCTCTGGCCAGGATTTATGAGTGCAGTGTGCTGTGCAGGTGTGACAAGCTGATGTGTCAGAACAGAGTGGTGCAGCACGGCATTCAGGTCAGGCTGCAGGTGTTCAACACGGAGAAGAAGGGCTGGGGCGTTCGCTGCCTGGACGACATCGACAAGGGGACGTTTGTTTGCACTTACTCAGGTAGCAGGAGGGGAGCTGGGGAAGACATGTAGCATCATTCTCCCTCTCCCCTGCTCTGTGTCCTGGGTTTGTTTTGAGAACAGGGAAAGATGGGGTTGGAAGGGAAGTGTGTCAGTATAATCTTAACTTGCAATGTGATCAAACAAAAGAACCGTGGAGAACTCTGCAATGAGATGGTGACAGACAAACAATGAAAACAATGTGGAGTAAAGCCTATCTCAGACTGTTGATTTTTTTTCCCTCACAAGTCTGTGCATTCTGTGCCAGGGCTAGTTTTCCTTCATTATAAATCATAGAATGGATTGGGTTGGAAGGGACCTTAAAGATCATCTAGCTACAACCACAGCACCATGGGTAGGGACACCTTTCACTGACAGGTGGCTCAGGACCCCACCCACCCTGACCTTGAACACTTCCAGGAATGGGGCATCTGCAACTTCTCTCAGCAACCTGTGCCAGTGCCTCACCACCCTCACAATGAAGAATTTACTAATATCTAATCTAGACCCACTCTCAGTTTAAAGCCATTCTCCCTTGTCTTATCACTACATGCCCTTGTCTAATTCGGTTTGTATGTCAGCCTATATTGACATCATAGAATTGGACTGCATTCGTATTTTGCTTTCCCAAGTAACATTCTTGTATTTTTTAATGCAAGTTTGACCTGTGATAGTGAGTGTGACTCAGCAAACAAGCATTAAAAAAAAAGAAACAAAACAAGTAAACTTTTATTTCTTTCAGGTAGATTAATGAGCAAAGCTGAAGTATTGGGAGATGCTGTCCAAGAACTGAAAGAGAAGAGTGCAGTGAATGACAGAGGCCATGACTATTTTTCCAAAAAAAGAAAACTTGACACTGATTCAGACTCAGTGATTGAACTAGTGCAGACTGACAAAAATGACATTCTTGACAATCAGGAATCTTTGTCTCAGACTGTGGATAATGAAAATAAATCAACCCTGTAAGTTTATCAAAGTAATCTTCAGCATAACAAAACTAATATTCTGCTCTTCTAGAAATTCTGTTGTATAACTTGGAGTATGTCTTCATAATGAGGGTGGTGGTTTTTTTCATTCTGAACTTTTTTATTCCTGAGTATTTCTGCTAGTGGGACAGAGCTTTTCCTCTATATTAATATATGTACTACTATTTGTACTACTTAGCATTTTCTAGAAATTCAGTTCATCTCTTGAGTGTATTTGATCTGTTCAGGGCATTAATCACAGTGCTAATTTTAAAGAGTTAATAAAATATATTGAGATAAATCATTTAAAGATACTTGAAGACACTGAAGGGTTTGATAACATATTAGCCACCAACTGTCCTGCCCTTTGCTCCCAGTCTCTAAACCTTTTGTTATTTGTAATGTAACATTTCCTGCTAAAAACCTTAACCTCTCCTGTTAGGAGTCTGACAACACCTCACTTTTGCAGTGAATTGTTTTCATGGTACACTCAGAGCCTATTAGGATTCCTGCAATAAAATTATGTGAAATAACTGCATGCATGTGTCCATAGCATGCTGTAGTCTTTTCACAAATAAGTTGGGAGCTTGTTTTCTTAAACTTTATTCCTTTCTCTGCCACACTACTTTGTAAATGCTTCCCTTGTACTTCTCATAAATGATTGCAAATTCTGGGTCTTTTCATAGTAAAAGATTATTGTGGATCTTTGAGAAGAACCATGAAATTGCAAATGGAATCTTCAAAAAATATCTGTTACTATATTCCCACTTGCATTTCAGTATCTTGGAACTCTAGGGAATTCCTAATTTTGTAATTTCATAATTACAAGCAATCAGCTTTGTTTTACTTCTGCTAAGTGCTGTTACAAAAAATTGCAGGGAAGCACCGTTTCTAAATTGCCTTTACTGCACTGCTCCCCTAAATCTCAGTAATTTCCTTCCCGGAGAATAAAAATGTTTTGCACATGTGCTATGTAAAAAAATATGACAGTCAAAAAGACTTTGTTATTCTGCCCCTTAAGAAATGACAGTCCAGCTGAACTGAGAAACCTTGGAGAGGACATCAGTGTGCTAAGCTTGACATGTCATTCACCCAAACATCCTTTAGAAGGATAAACTATGTAGTCATGTGATAATGCCACATCTTCTTGTGGCCTCTGTGCACTTTGAATTTACAAGGGGGTTTAAATCTTAAGAAAGCCTGAAAGAGTAGCATCTCTCACCATTATCAATAGCCCAAAGAAGTACCATGATGGGCTTTTTTCATGGCAGGAAAACATGTATGAATGTTTTACATTGAAAATTTTCTTGAATAAGACCTGTTACTTATTGCTAGACCTTGTACAGAAAATAATACTAGTTGTGAAACTGGTGTTTTCTACTGCACTCTGAATGTAATCCGAATTAATGTGATTTTAGATGTTTTAAATGTATATACCAGACAACTGCTTCCCATCCTTCCTCAACCCATGAAGGACTGAGGTCCTTTTGTGGGAGAGCATTTTCTAAATCTGCCATACATTTCCTGTCTCTCTCTCTATGCCTTATCCCCACATCACCTTTGCTTTTCTATTTGAAGGCTGCACTACCAAAACTGTTGAAAGTAGCAGCAGGAAAAGGTCAAAACTGTCTGTAGATGCTCTATTTTGAGGTGGTCTGATATAATGATAGTAAGACAAAGAGAATTTGGCTCTCAGTGTGACAACTGAGAAAGGATGTAAAGCAGCTGCTGATCTCTGAAAAAAGTATGAGCAGATGCTTTTTGCAAATACTATAGAGATCCTAGCCTAGGTTCTCAATTTTTAAAAGCAAAATAGTCACAGAATATGGGGTGAGGCCAGACTGCAGGCTCAGGTGTAGTGCCTTCTAGAGAAGAGACTGGAACTAGAGACTGTTAGAGAAATGTGGATTGTGAGAGTTACTTGTGGGTCTGTTTGTCTTTTTTAATTTCCTTTTGACCTTTCTGTACAGGGTTCATCCAAAGGACTCAAGTAATGCAACCACGAGAAGGCCTGGAACTCAAACAGTTGTTCTTTGCAATCACCAGCTAAAAATGGTAATAATAAGAAGTGGCTTTAATAGATTCATTCTTCACTGTGCTGAATATTTATGTTAATTTTGACATTTTCATCCTGTATGTTTAGATGGTTCTTAATGACCTTTCTTCATGAGATTGTGTCACACTGTGAGCTAAGCTGCCATGCTGGAAGCTGCACCCCATCCCTTCTCCATTATCAGTTCCCCCAGAACAACACCAACTACTCTCACAGCCTTCCCTTCTCCACCCTTCACCTACACTGCAGCCTCAAGAGTCTTAAGTAATTATTCTCCCCCTCCACCCCTTCTTGTAACTGAACACAGGGTTAGAGGGTCAGAGTGATAATATTTTTGTGATGTCTCCCCAAAGAATGGCATAGCAGGGAGAGAGACAATCTCAGGATGAGTATGCAGGTTTCTCATACAGTGGCAGAATTGATCTAACCTCAGTGTGACTCCTGATCTTTCATGAATGTGAAGTGTTGCCTGCAAATATGTGCAAAGGAGAAAAACTGGTGTAAACTTACACTGTAGGTTTTATTGGATTCACTGCCCTCAAGAAATGCACATGGGATTTTCATGCTAACATTTTGCAGTGCTGTCCATTCTGGAGCTCCCATAACTGATTGCTTTTGTGTGATGGGAGAGGAGAAATTCTGCCACATCTGGTCATTTCATTGAAACTGTGTAAAAAGCATGTTTGGTATTTGATTCAGAAACTTACAGTTCTGGTTAAATTGTTGGGACTTAAGCACTTACTTAAATGTCTTGTTGAGTGGGGGACTCTTCAGGTTGTTTTGAAGGATAATTTGAAATTAAGATAAATGTTGCATTGCAGTAAATGTATTAACTTTTCAAACTCAGCCACAGCCATGCATTACAGGAAGTTTGAAATTTCAACCCTGGAGTTCTAAAAGCCACTTGCTGTCCTGTGTTGACCCAGAGCTGCACAGAGCAACAACACATCACAGCCTTGTCATTTGGTACACAGGTGCACAGTGCCAGCTCAGATGAAGATGATAATTCTCAGATTCATCAGTCAAGCAAAACAAAACTAAGCAGTGGAACAAAGCAAGGAAAAAGTAGGTTTGTGGAGCAATACATACTGCATGCTTTGTACAGTTTGCCCCATCAGGTGATGGACTTTAATGTAGTCAGCGTGAGCAGGCCTGTTCTCAGAGTAGAATGATTTTGTCTGCATATCTTGGGACATGTTGAACTGTCTTGAGAGCAGCTTCTCAAACACAGTGCAATTGTGGGAAAGTCACTCTTGCAGATCTTGCTGTGTCAAACCCAGTACCTGATCCAGCCAACAAAAATTGAACAGGATATAATGCTGGGGTGGGGGCACCTCACACTGGCAAGGCAGTGGGAAACTGATGCTATTTGCACATGCATCTTGTTTCCATCTTAATTACAGTTTGTGATTCTCTTGGGATTTAAGGCAGAGAATGATAAAAAATGCTGTGTGGAAGAAATCAATCTGGAGTGGGATTTGAGAAGAGTGAGAGACTAGGTCACTCACAGGTGCCTTGAGCAAGTGCTTTAAGCACCACAGCAGGAAACAGCCATTTGTGGGAAGGATTGATGAGAAGCCTGGCAAAGTTGTGGAACAGACTTGTAAGTAGCAAGGAAGCTGCTTAGATTTTGGAGGACATGGGGTAGGAGTGTGTGGGTAAGAGTTCAGGGCCAAACAAGGGAAAGACTTTGGCCTTAAACTGCTGTTGAGAAATAACATGCATGTCCACTGACAGAATCCACCCAGCTGCAGAAGGAAGAACATCTGATGGAAACTGGAGAGACTGACTCTGATGGTGTGGACAGTGCAGGATGCAAAAGAATGAGTCTGTCACTGCAGGGTGTTGGTTGTGGCGAGTCAGGTATGCTGGACAACACATGTGTTGTCAGGCCATCCAACAATGTACCCCTAAAAGCTGACTGCAAAGAGGAAAACAGCAGGCAGTCAAAACAAGGTGAATTTTGTGAGGAGGCTGATGGTGATGGGATGCTTCTGAAGAATGCTAAGGAAGAAAATATTTATGTACTGGATGCCACAAAAGAAGGAAATGTGGGTCGTTTTCTCAACGTAAGTAAAAAGTTGCATGGCTTCTCTTTGTTGTCTTTGCAAATACATCATTTAGTTATTTAAGCTTAAACTTAGAAAGCTTTTGCACATAAACCATATCTGTGGTAGGTGCATGACAAGAGAGGCACGTGGTGCTCCCTGCAGTCACAGGTGACAGGACAGCAGGTTGGGTCACACTGCCTGCTCGTGCCTCCATAAGCTGATGCATGCTGTGTGCCAGTTGGTACAGTGGTGCAGTTTTTGGCACCACTGGGTTCCTGAGAGACATATTCCCTGGTAATGAATGACACCTTTTTCCTGATGGCCTTTTCTGGGGGTTCAGAGAGCACATAGCACATTTTGTTGAGCCACATGCCTTCTCCCAACCTTGCTTATTTTGTGCCCCAGCCATTGTAAATGGTAGTTTGTGCTGGTTTAGGACAAGTGGTGTGGTATTGTACAAAACTTCCCTACTGTTCAGTCATAGGTTCAGAAAGTGGTCTGTCACACCGTGTTTGTGGCTGCTAAATAAGGCTCTCAGTTTTGATTTGCCAAGAATAAATAGCAATGAATGGCCAAGTACCTCCAGCTAAGAGAAATGGTTCATAGACACATGTGCAGGTATGCTGCAAATAATTTATTTCTCTTCATTGGCATGAATATGTGTCTTAGAGTGAAGCCCTTGCTTTGTTTAAGCTGTTCTTCCTTGCAGTGGTAAATGGTGTTAATATTAGTAGTGCATCTTGCAGAAACCTTTCTTCTGCACCCATGAGCATACACATGTTCCTACATGCACCTGAGTGATCTTTCACATCTTGTATTTGGCCAACACACAATAATTTAATCCATTGCTTGCTCCCTGGCACTGCTGCCCTGGCAAGGGCATTGAGTAATAAACATTCTGTGTGGGCTGGAGAAGGGAAGGAAGAAACTACCTTTACCAGTGACAGACACCTGACACAAAATAGGTTTTTCAGCCAATGATGCAGTGTTGGACTGTTTCTAATTCAGATTTTCTGTTTTACAGCACAGCTGCTGCCCAAATCTCTTTGCACAAAGTGTGTTTGTAGAGACTCACAACAGAAGTTTTCCATGGGTGGCATTCTTCACAAACAGGTGAATTTCTGGAAGTTTAATGTTGTTCATTCAAGGCACTAGGGAGAAAAAAGCAGTTCTTAGTTATTAGGACATAATTATGCTGGTGGATGGGGAGGATGCTTGGATCATGAAAGCAGTAAACTACCTTCTTATTGGTGTCTTCTTATTGTGCACTAAAGACGAAAGANAAGCAGTAAACTACCTTCTTATTGTGCACTAAAGATAAAAGCAATACAGGTTGTTGATTATCAGTAATGAGTTTTTCTTCAGTTTTGCACTGAAGTGTAAAGTAGGGAAGCTTAATTTTGATGTGTCCACTTCACTGATAATTTTCTTCAGTGGAGAAATAGGTTTAACTCAGCATGGTCATTTTGAAAGCCAAGATTCACTCATCCCACTGTTGTGTCTCGAGGAATGGCTGGCAGATCTGGATCCCACAGGGCAGGATTGAACCCTACAGGACATTAAGGCTGAGACACTTTGTGGGCCATACAAGCTGGCTTCAGGCCTTCTCCTCACAGCTATCAAGAGAAGGAGGAGTTTGTGTAGCCCAGCATGTCCTGGGAATGTGGCACTAGGATACTCAGAGGTGAAAATTTGCTCTGAAAGCAAAAGATGCTGATGTTTTCTTAGTGTCTGACAGAAAGGGAGGTACAGAGAGCTGGTGCCTGCAAGACACAAGATGGCAGCAGCTAAACCCAGGAAGGGAAAGATTAACTGTATGAGTGAAGCTAGCTGATGCACATGCCAGAAGTAGTACTAGGTAAGAATAGAACAGAGGGGAGAGACTTGGTTTCAACAAACCAATTCGAAGGAACACTGGTCTGTGCAACCTTGCAGCTCTGGTCCATACTGACACAGATGCTGTGGATTGCACTGTGAGGTTTCCAAGGTTTGTAAAGACAATGTTTTGAAATGTGTCAGAAAAAAAAATTGTTTCAGCTAGAGTCTTTCTTGCTCAGGTACTCAGTAAAGAAGTGTGTAGTGTGGACTGAGGCCAGTGGAGAGAGGTAACAGTGAACAGCAAAGACACTTAGGGAAGAAGATTCTTCAAGGAGAGTTCCCCTCACTGGCTGTCCCATTTTCTGGGCGTCACTGTTTTACAACTTTTCTACTTTAAGCACTTCATCTGGATCATTTTGCTTAATTTTGTACCTCCCATGAACCTGCCCAAGTCACTTCTTTATTTGTTTTACTTGTCTGGCCTCCATATCAAAGCAGCAAGTCCAAGGCTGCAGTTATGTCCTGTATGAAAAGTTGTCATTGTTTTCAGCCTGCTGCCTGGTAATTCACTAGATGTCCCTTATATCATATCCAGTGAGAAACATCAGAGAATTACTCTCTCCTTTACAATATTAATATTTAATTATATTTTCCATCAGTTGTCTCTCAGCATCTTAGTCTCGGGTATTTAATTTGGCATTCATTTTGCACAATTCTTCTCTTGTACTGTCAGAGCAGTACAAGCTGACAGTGCTCCTTCATGAGGAGCAGGTGTTTCATTCTGAGTCTGGGGGTTTGTGCACATGGTGCAATTGCATTCAAATGTAGCTTGTCAGACCAAAAATTACAGTCTTCAGCAACATATCAGACATTTGTTCAAATTTTAGTGATGCACTGTACATAGTAAAAATAACAAAACTGTATTATCACTTAGATGTATTCATTTACATGATTTTACTTTTTTTTGGGTTTTGGGAGGGGGAGTGTTTGGGTTTTTTTGTGGTTTTTTTTTGTTTGATTTTTGTTTCCTAGAATTTCCCTGTAAGTTAAAGCATATTGTTTAGACTCCAACCCTATTGCACTGCTTGATAATTTCTTTTCTGTTCTGTGTGGGTATTTGCAGTCTCCATAGCTTTGGAAGGCAAAGCAGCACACACGTGCCAGACACTCCTTGTATCCCTTGGTTCTCTCCCAGCAAGCTCCTGTGTGATGCTCCCTGCCCCCTACAATTTTGGGGTTTGCATGTGTGTTGTTGGTGACAAATTGTAAGCATGGTACTGATTCACTTAGTTCAAAGCAACTGAAATAAAAAGGGTTTTATTTCTTAGGCACGTGAAAGCTGGAACCGAACTCACGTGGGATTATGGTTATGAAGCTGGAAGCATGCCAGAGACAGAGATTTCCTGTCAGTGTGGCGTTCAGAAGTGCAGGAAAAAAACCTTATAGGCAAAGCTTTCCTGCTGTCAACACATCTTGTACCTGGGGATTTATATGCTGGAAGGGATGACTACTCAGTGAGCAAGCGGCCGCTCAAGTCCGTGGTGCTAATTGCATTCAATTAAAATGCCTTTCACCTGATGTCTTCTTAAATTTACATCTAAACATCACTTTTGTAGTTTACAGAATTGGAACTGTTTGTCCTAAGAACAGGCATCAGACTTTTCCTAGATCATTTCTGTTCTCGTGGTGTGATCCCTCCGCCCCTTTTCTAATCTGCAAGCAAAGTTCACAGTGCACTGGAAGAACCTGTGCTCTGTGCCATCTGCAGCAGAGACACGACTGAGGAGAGCAACAGCTCCTGGGTGTTTTCTGTGCCCTTCCACAGTGCTGAGTTATTTTGTGGTAGGTTTTTGAAACTCATTTTGAAACTGCAAGACTGTGTAGACTGAGTGCCTGCCTGGGCACTAAGAATTGTTAAAATACACCTAAGCCTGATGGATCTGGTGGGACAGATAGTCTCGAACAGAGATGGAATTTGGAATTAGACAAAACGTTTTTGAAGAGCTGTGTTTGTGCTACAAAGTGAGCTGGGCAAGTCCTGCTGCAGCAGGAGAAAAATGACTGGTTTTTGTTGGATTGCATCCATCTCCACGTTTGTGACACACAGAGAAATCCTTGAGAAATCCAGTGTACCTCATCTCAATGCCATATTGTATTGTGGAACAGGTGGAACACAGAAGTCCTTACCATGTGGTTTTCTGGTAAGAGAGAAACAAGCTACCTTAGGTGACACCACGTGCAGATGCAGGGGGTAGCTCTGAAATGGAGCAAAGGATGGGTGTGCAGGTGTGTGGCTTTTAAATGTGGTGGAGCCTTGTGCAATCAAGGAGGTGTCACAGATGGGCGATTTAGATGCTTGAAGAACCACTGCCAAAGGTATCCAAAAAGTGGTTTTATTAAAAATGTTGTAAAAGCGAGACTTAACAAAGTTTGATAGCATGGTTTGCTCTGTTACTGCAGAGGATATAATAATGATTTGAAGTTACCAATACAAAATCCAGTGCACTGTAATACAAGGTTAAGTGTGACATGGGTCACTTACCAGAGCCCTGCAATTGGTCAGGGGTCTCAGCCTCGAGGGGTAACGTTGAGAGGCGTCACAGCTCTCGGGGAGATTAGTGCCCTGCAGCCAGCTGCTTAGCATGAGAGCTCAAAAAAAGGCTCACTCAGGCTGTCATTTATGGAATGACGTGGTTGGCTTGTAGTCAAATTACCTTTGGAAAAGGTAAACATGAGAGTCCTTGTATCTGCACCTTTTTTTGTTCCTTGATAAATGAGTCTTGGAAGAACCACCTGCTATTCACGTGTTCATTGCATGGTTGATATCCCAGATTCCAAGCCCATATGCATCAGTGCTCACTATGTCACCCTGTTCCTGTGGGAGTTTTCAGAGACCAGGTTGAAACAAATGAAGGTGTTAGCCTAGTTATGTCCAAGGCTACACTGCAAAATGAAACAAAAGCAGGAACCAGTTCTCAGCCCTCAGGCCAAGAGGTAATGAATGTCTTATGCCCTCATGGCTTAGGGTTCTCTTCTAATTGGGTTGTATCTGTGCTGTGTAAATGTGCTGGACAAATGTGGTATCTGTGGCCCTAAGGGGATTTTTTTAGTTTGTTTGTTTGTTTTAGTTTCTTTGCTTAAAAAACATGCGGTTGTGTGCAACACTGGATTTCTCAAGTCTCAGCAGGCATGAGGAGTTTCAGCCTGTTAAAAGTGGACCTTTAACAGAGATAACAGACCTGTGAACCATTCTGCTCACAATGAAACCTCAGCTCTTATCTCCCAGGGCTCTGTCTGAGAGTTTGACACATCAATCAAGCAAACACTTCCTCGGCTTTTGTCCCAGTGACTGCACTCTGGGGCTGTGTGGCCTTTCAGCACCCATCTCCAGGGATAAATGCAGTAGAGTGGGGTTACCCTCAGTGTTGGTGCAGTACCTCTTCAGAGGGTCTGAGCCACCCACTCTTGCCCTCATCAGCCCCTCTGTCACTGAGAAACACTGTTAAGAACGAGTGTTTGAGATTGCTTAAAAAAAATCACCAGCAAGGGTCTCAGCAAAAACCAAATTTGATATTGAGCGACAGCACAACAAAGTTCATTGGCAAGATTCACTTTACTACTTACTAGACAGTTAAGGCACACCAAGGAAAAGGGAAAAAACAAAATGCAGTCAATCAAAACAGGAATGAACCAAAAACTGTGTGTGTGTGTGTTTAGGTGCATGTGACAAAAGGACAGCGAGGGCAAGGATAAAAAGGAATATGGCCTAAAAGCTTAACAGCATTCAAATTTAACAGTACTTAGCTTATAACTTATACCTTGACCTTAACTTATACCTTAAACATAACAATTTAACAAAGGAACAGCACTTAACTTATAACTTAACTTAGCAAAAGAACAACACTTAGTAGCATTTAACTTAGCTTATAACTTACGCCTTAACCTTACTTACAGGCCTAACTTAGATATCCAAGGTACTTAAACATCTAAGAAACAGCTTTTCTTCCAGATTTGGTATAGCATATGTGCATGTTTATGCACACAGTGCAAGGCACCTGTCAAAAATTCCCCTCAAAGGTCAGTGAAATACTCACTCTGGGTGCCTTTCTGTCTCCCAGTGGGTGAAGGATTGGGCCTCAAACAGTGAGGGCATCAGCCCAGGACCTGTTGCTGTTCACTGAGTCCTCCAAGTACAGTGAAGGTGAGAGTTCACTGGCTCTGAGAGGCCCCACTCAGAGGGAGGGTGCTGTCACAGCCCCCTGCGGCCCAGGAGAGCCCAAAGGGTCCCACTTTGGACTGCTGTTTGTAGAGTGGCAAGAGAGTGGGCTTTAGCCATAATAATGTTTCATCCTGGCCACAGTTTGGGTCAGCACTTGCTTTGAAGGTGTAAGAACAAGAATGTTATGTGTAATAGTTAACATCACGAACTGAAACTTTATCAGTATAATATTAAGCCTTTATTAGTGGGGCAAAGGCAATTATACCGATGTGGCAACGCTTAGCAAAGGAATTTTCTTCCTTTGCAAAAGCGCACCCCATTCACTTTGCTGTGATCTTAAGTACTTTTTCGAACTCGTTACGTATTCATTAGCTCAGAAGGTAATTTACACTTCACTCAACTTCCCCCCCTTCCCCTCTCGCTGGTAAGACGCCTGGTCGGGGTCTGGGACTTTTCAGAAGTGAAGGCTGAAAGAAGTCTTTCTCTGGTGTTTCTTTAACCTTGTCTCCTTGGTGTAATTTTTCAAGGGGTGTGAGCTCCAGCGAGATAACCGCTTTTTGGAAGACAGCTAGTGGTTTATGTTCTTCTTAGTTCTGTGTTTTGTTAACTTGAGAGATATTTATTGCCATGTATCTCTTATCAGCTTTCTAAAATATTACAACTGTTTCAAGTTATAATTCACTTCAATTTAATTTTATTGAATTGTATTTTACTTTAACACTGGTTTGTATAGTACATTGTTGCTTACTATTTCTACATAATACATAATTATCTATCTTAACACTATTTCTGTAACACTATTTCTATGCTATTTAGGGAAGAAAAATATTTTCCAGAGCTGTTTATAAGATAAACAGGAGCCCCTTAGACAGCAGCAATTCCTGGGAGCAGGCAGAGCCTCTGCTGAGGAAGAGCTGAGCCCAGGTGCTGTTTGTCCAGGCCGAGGCCTATTGAGCATTGCTCAGATCCCAGTGCAGCCTGGAATGGGGGGGAATGCCCCCTGTGCTAGCTGCAGCCAGCACTCAGGGCAGTCGCTTTTGCCTCTTTGAAGGTCTGCCTCTACGCGGAGGGGCTGTGCCTTGGGATAACAGCGCGCCCCGTGGAGTCACCGTCTGTCAAGGTGGCACTCAGTGCCATGGTTATTGGTGGTGTTCAGACTCGATGATCTCAGAGGTCTTTTCCAACCTAATTGTTCTGTGATTCTGTGAAAAATGAACAGGGGGCAATGGGGGGGATAGAGAATATTGCCTTTTCCATGGTGAAAGCCCACGGGAACCGGCCCCCGGGAGTGCGGGCCGAGAGCACCACACCCGCCACCACGGCCGTGACCCCGGCACGCCCCTCTCTCAGCACGTGACGGGCGCAGCGGCCGCACGCT
>VZRZ01007215.1:68582-114861 GCA_013398175.1 Climacteris rufus | reverse complement strand
CTCGCGCGGGCCGGGCCGCGCCGCGAGCGGACGGTAGGTGCCACCGCGGGCACGCGGGGCGGGGGGAGCGGGGAGCGCGCGGGGCTCGGCGCCTCCTCAGCGCTGGTCACTCCTCCCCCTCCCCGCAGTGTCAGTGAATGGGCCCTGCCGGGGCTCGGGCAGAGCGGAGGAGGCGGGGGGGCCTGAGGCGGCACCGGAACCCCCGTGAGGACGGCACCGCGGGGTAGGGTTTTGGAAATAAATTCCTTACTTGTGAGAGTGGTCAGGCACTGGCACGGGTCTCCCAGAGAAGCTGTGGATGTCTCATCCCTGGCAGTGTTCAAGGCCAGGATGGATGGAGCTCTGAGCAACCCGGTGCAGTGAAATGTGCCCTGCCCACGTCTGGGGGGTTGGAACGAGATGGTCACAGTGACAGGTGATCAAAAGACATTCCTTTGTTCTTGCTCCTTGCAAAATCTGGGTGTGCTTGTTCTGTAATGACTTGGGGAGAATGGGGAGGGGAACGTAGGTCGTGTCCAGCCATGACGTCTCCAGCCGTGCTTCTTTCCCCACCAAGTGTAAATGAGGGACACGGTGAGGGTGGGGTAACAGGTGTATGATTTCTTTCTTTCTTCCTACTTTCATAGGTGCAATCCTGCACTGCGCTGGAAGGAAGAGGAGAGCAGAGCAGGAGCTGGGGCAGTGGGTTTCGGGGACTTGGGTTCTTTTCCTTATCTCGCTATGGATATATTAAGTGAGATTCTGTGCCTTAGCTTCCTCCTGTGTGAAAGATGTGTATTTACATGCAAGGATGCATTCAGAACTGGATCTGAAGTACTTAGAAAAATTGGTAATGTTTCAGCAGGATGTATTCGAAAGGAAATTATGCAAGCCCTGTGCTCTTGCCAGCACGGTTCTTGTCCCTTTTTACTTTCTGTTTCCTTTCTCGCTTTCTTCCCTTTTGTCCCTGTTGGGAAAAAAACCAAAGCCAATAGCCCTGCTTCTAGGAAGTGGCACAGGTACAGGAGAAGCAGCCAGGTGTGACTGTTCCTTTCTCTCAGCTGCCACTCCATCTTGTGTTTTGCAGCTTCATTTGCTGTGTCGTGGGTGGAGGGCAGCACAAAGGCCTCCAACTCTTACAGCTGAGTTAGCCCCTCTGGGTTCCCACACTCTGCTCCTGTGCTCCTGTGACAGTGGAAGCGAAGGGTTGCAGAAGGACTTTGTGACAGCAAGAAATTGACTGTAAAACAGCAGATGAAAATCCAGCATTGATAAGTGGAAGACGATGGATGTGTCAGAGCAGCCACCATAACGCTGATGCTCTCCCTACTATCTGATACCATTTAAGAAAGAGATCTGGGGAACTGTAATACTCTGTAATACCGGCCTAGTTAACAGGTGCTGTTGGGTCATTGGTTGGACTCAGTGATCTCAGAGGTCTTTCCCAGCCTATCTGATTCTCTGACAAGAACGTGAGTCTCACTGAAAGACGTCCCTTCTGAGGGGGCCAGGAGGACAAACCCATGGATCTGTCCCTCTGATTTCTGTGTCAAATCCTCACCGCAAGGGAGGTACAGACTGGGGTACTTTTGTACCTTCTGTTGTTTGTGCTCCTGTGGCACAGAGTGCCTTGCAGGTGTGGTTGGAAGCAGTCATGCACAACATTTCATGGTAAGCAAGGGAAAGAAGGAGACCACCAGCTTCCCCACGGCCTCACATTCCTCCCCAAAGCCGTGGCAGCACAAACCACTGCCCCCCCACCGGTTTCCATGTCTGCTCTGATCACCACGGGCACATTGAGCTTTGCATTTTCTTCACTGCTTTGTGCTTCCAGCAACAGCTATGGAAGTGTCAGCTCTGCGCTCAGAAGCAGTCTGAAATGTGATTGGAACAGTAAGAATTATTGAGAAAAAAAAAAATACAGAGTGACGTTGTGGCTTCATAGTGTGAATGGTAGCCCAGCCTTTTGGAGGTGTTTTGCTCATCTTCAAGCACAGCAGGAGTAGAGAAGTGACACGGGTGATGAAAAATGCAGACCAGCTTCTGGACAAAGAACAGCTAAATAGTTTCAGATTCCTCAACTTCAAAAAGAGGCAGTAGGAGAAATAGTAACAGAGCAATGCTGCCATGAGCACTACTGGAAGAGTGGAGTAAGGAACAAGGATTTCTTGCCTTTTCAGACAGATCCAAGGGTGTCAGCTGGAATCCCTGAGTGGCAGGCTTAAACCCTGCAAAAGCAAGGCATTGTTCAGATGAAATGTAATTAAACTGTGAAACTGGAAACCTGCCCTTAGCCTCTCCCCCCTTGCGAGGAGCAGCCAGCCAAATCCACTGCCCTGTTTAGCTCCATGTCCTCTCCTTGGTAGTTCTCTGTAGCAGAAAGCTTGGGAAGAGCCCAGGCTTCTGTGGGGGCGTGTTGGGTTTGGATAGCCGGGGTGCTACAGGAGTGGCTTCTGTGAGAAGCTGCCAGAAGCTTCCCCCATGTCTGGCAGAGCCAAAGCCAGCCTGCTCCAGGACCCTCCACTGGCCAAGGTTGAGCCCATCAGGAATGATAGTAATGCCTCTGTGATAACGTATTTAAGAAGGAAAGACAAAAGTTATTGGGCAGATGTAACTGTGGCCAGAGAAGAGTGGAGTGAGAATATGTGAGAGGAGCAACTGCAGACACCAAGGTCAGTTGTGAAGGAGGGGCAGGAGGCACTCCAGGCATCAGAGCTGGGTTCTCCTGTAGCCCGTGGTGCAGATCATGATGGAGCAGCTGTGCCCCTGCANGCAACTGCAGACACCAAGGTCAGTTGTGAAGGAGGGGCAGGAGGCACTCCAGGCATCAGAGCTGGGTTCTCCTGTAGCCCGTGGTGCAGATCATGATGGAGCAGCTGTGTCCCTGCAGCCCCTGGAGGACCACAGGGATGCAGAGATCCACCTGCAGACCATGGAGGAGACCCACACTGGAGCAGGAGAGGAGGCTGTGACCCCATGGGAGGCCCATGCTGGAGCATGGTTCTGGCAGGGACCTGCAGAGCCGTGGAGAGAGGAGCCCACGCTGGAATAGGTTTCCTGGTAGGACTTGTGACCTCATGGGGGACCCATGTTGGAGCAGTCTGTGCCTGAAGGACTGCACCCCGTGGAAGGGTGACCCACATGGCAGCAGTTTGTGGAGAACTGTTGTCCATGGGATAGAGAACAGTTGGAGAAGTTTGTGGAGGACTGCCTCCTCTGGGGGGAACCCCACACTGGAGCAGGGCAAGGATTCTCCTCCCTGAGTGTGGCAGGAGCAACATGTGATGAACTGACCATAACCTCCATTCCCCATCTCCCTGTGCTTCCTGGGTGGAGGGGCAAGGGAAAGGTGGTTTTAAAATTTATTTTGCTTCTCATTATCCTGTTCTGATTTTCTTGGTAATAAATTCAGTTAATTATCCCCAAGTTGAGTCTCTTTTCCCTATAATGTATTTGGTGAGTGATCTCTCCCTGTTCTTATCTCAACCTATGAACCCTTCATTATATCTTCTCTCGCCATCCCATTGTGGAGGGGAGTGATAGAGTGGCTTTGGAGGAGTGCCTGGCATCCAGCCAGGATCAATCCACTACAGGGAGACAGGATATGGAGCTAAACAGGGCAGTGGGTGCAGCCTGGCTGCTTCTGCACAGAGGAATGGCCAAGAGTTGTCCTTCCACTGGTTCAGGATTCATCCTACAAAGGTATTGGGTAACCCCAAGGCTGACCTTGACTGAGTGTCTTCTGTTCTCCATCAGCACCAGGATTTCTCCCGGAGCCTGTAAGAACACCAGAGACTGCAGACTCCACCTTTAGCCTCCTCCTTACAAAATTCCTAGAGCTGGATCCTCTGACTGGGCCTGAGCAGGGCCTCTGTATCTGCATTGATTCCAGGTATTGGCTTGCTCCAGAGAGCTTCTCCTGTGTTCTAGACCATTCAAACTCTTAGCTCATTCTGCTTTTTAATTTCTTTCTGGGTTTTTTTTTCTGTTTCTAGTATATCTTTGTGTTTCTTTTTGTTTCTATCATATTTATTTAATGTTCAAGTTCTGAGACTGATATAATGGTCACTGTATAAATGGATATTGGAAATCACTCCCTACCCTGCCTTGCTTACAAGATATAGAAGGACAGAGGGGAAAAAAACCCCAGATGTGTGCAAAGGCAAAGTGACTTTTCATGATTAAATAAATTGTCAGTAGCATGAGCCAGAGGGGAGAGAACACATAAAAAATTCCCTTCTACTCTGGCAGTGTTTTCACTTGGGGCTACCTTATGCAATGGAGATGGGAGCTATTGAAAACAGTTTGTCTGTTGAAAGCCAGAAAAAGGTTGTAAGATTTCCTGGACTATGAGATTTCCTGCCTGTTTTGTACTTGGTCCTTCCTCCGTCTCAGTAGAATTATTTAACTTCAGATCTTCTTGTTTCTTGAAAGTAAACACAGATTTTTCTTCCTCCTTGTCATACAGGAGTTTGTGCTGTCAGAGGTGGCGTCTCCAGCGAAGGATAGTGTGGAGTGGCACACCTTGTAGGAGTGGGAAGTTGTCGAAGATTTCTGCGGTGGACTTGCACAAAAAACACAAAGTAAAACTTCTGCTACAAATGTTGGTGTGATGCTCTAAACTGCTGGTGGGGGATGTGTGTAAAGGCTTGTCCAGAAACACTTAGACTGTTTTTGTGAAATCAGTAGCTGGCCTCAAAATTTTGCAGCTGCTGGAGGAAAAGAAAGACTGTGTGAAGAAGAACAAGAGTGGATGTGGCCATAAAAAGATAACAAGTGTCCCTGGGGCAGATCCCAGGGCACAGGGAAAATTCTGTCACTCATGGTAGCACTTCACCTTGTTGAGAGAGAATGTTTCAATCTCTTGTTCATGATTTTTTTCTTCTGCCTCTCCATGCTACTTTGTTACATCCTTCTTACAGTAAGAAATCAGTGTTTCTTCCTTGTTTTCTGTGAACTCCTAGAAGGCACTGGAGAAGCTTGGGGACAGCTGTTTTTCTCTCCTTTGTTGACTCGCAGACCCACATGTGGCAAAAGCAGCTTAAGAAAACACTGCTATGAGTGATTGCCCTTCTCCAAATAAAAGGAGTTTCACACCTTAGGGCATGACTTGCTGGACTGCTCTTGGATTTGTTGTTGGAGCAGATATTGCCAAGCAAGCTTGAAAGCTCTTCTGTTACTTCTTATGACTTGTTAGTGACTTTCCAAGAGGAGATAAACCACTCTTTGTCCTGCTCTAATTGCTGGAGCTCCTGGGATCTGGTTTCCATCCAAGAGCAAGCTTTGCCTGTTCTACTGGTAGTTGTTACTGGAGGAGCAAAGCACGAAGGGTCAGGGCATGCAGGGAAGGAGCAGTTAGAGGGCAGCTCTGCTTCCCTCTGTCCTGCTTGGCCTGTGGCAGTGGCATCAGTTGTGTTGTGTTTTGTCCCAGTTCTCCCGCCGCGGGTGCTTTGTGGATGATGGCGAAGATGGTGAGAAGGACGTGCGCCTTTTGCTCGGAGGGGGAGGCCGGCTCTGTCATGTACATCGCCAAGGAGAGAGACATCGCCGCGCACCGCGATTGCCTGGTGAGCGCCCGCCGTGCGCGCCACCCCAGAGGAAGGGAGAACGGGCACGTTTCCACTGCTTGTCCATTGCTGGATTGAAAGGCTGGCTACTCAAACCAGCAAGTTCATGTTAGGTTGAGAAGCTATGAAAAGCCACAGGGCTTGGCCAGGATTTTGGAGGGGGAGAGGATGTGTCTGCACAGCTGGAGCTGTTGGTCTGTGGTGTTTTCATGTGTGTTTTTCTGATCAGTGGTCCTAGACACACTTACAGTCTAGCAATAGGAATGGATCTTCTCGAGGCTTCTCAGATCACAGAAAGTTGTGTACTTAAACCTTTGCAGGAAAATATTCACATCACTTGATATATGGTGGTTACATAACTTTCCAGTCTGTGCCTTATTTAATATAAGGAATTAAAGTATCAGAAGTTCATTATACAAAAATATCTGTGAAGCTCTAAGCGTGTTGTGGTCCTTCTACTCTTCTTGCCTTCCCTTTATTCTGGAATCTTGGTGGAGCTGGTTCTCAGTGTGCAAAATCAATTACAGCTGCTGTATTCTCCCTTAAGCAGAGGGAAAATATAGCTGAGGGTCATTTAGTGCAGGACATGTCTGCTGCTGGAACAGCTCTCTGGCTGTCACTCTCCCACCCTATTCTCCATATTCTCATAGTTTTGATGTCTCCATCTTTATTTTTCTGATACCTTTTTTTGGTTGGTTATTTTTTTATCAGATTGTTTCACAAACATTTGATACTTCATGTTACTTGGATGTTTTGTTTGAAACAGCTTTTATTAGGGCTTTAATGTTGCTCTGATGTTAAAACTTTTCTCTCTCTCTCTCTCTCTCTCTCTCTTTTATTTTGCTTTTTTTTCTTTTTCCTTTCTCCTGCCTGCAGCTTTACTCATTTCTCTGCCTTAGGCTTCTCTGCACTGTTTGGGTTTTTTTGCAGTCAGCTATCACCTTCTGAGCAGACAGACTGTGCCTGCCAGCTGATGAAAGGGAACCTCCCTTTTGTTTGGAATTAGGTACATGTAATGATTAGGAAATAGTTGCCAAGAACTTTCCCTTCCTAACTCATTGTCATGACTCAGCAATTCTGTGGGAATTAAATGGCCTGAGTGTGCATGTGTACACTTCTTGTGGGTCTCTCCCAGGATGTGTGCAATGTTTCTGTTTTTCTCATGCAGTCGACTGTTGTCAGCACTGGGCTATATGGAAATCTTACTTTACAGAGAAATGTTGCATCCAGCTGTGGGTCTGAACAACTGAGCACATAACAGGATGTCCAAGGTGTGGAAGTCTGTCAGCTGAAGAGCTTCTCATCCTTACCCTGGGCACCCTGGAATTTCAGATTTTCTTCGTTCATGTTTCTTAATAAGTTAACTTTCTCACTTTATCTTCTCTTAGTTCACCTTCAGGTCATGTAAAATCTCCTGTGTAGAAGGAGGAATTTCTTTTGACTGCAGAAGTGTTTAAGCACAGCTCCTTGTTCAGTGTAGGTGAAAGCTCTTAAAAACACAGAGAAAAATCAACCTACTTAGCTAGGGCAAGTGCAAGAAGAAAAGATTGACTCCTCATCTCTTTTCTGCACTGATGACTGAGTCACTCGTTTCTCAAAATCTCTTTTGTCTCTTTTGTCTTCAGTTATTTTCCTCAGGATTTGTGGAATCTGAAGATCATAACCCAGAAAATCCGGATTTAAGGTTTGATGTGGCATCAGTGTTGAAAGAGGTCAGGAGAGGAAAGCGGCTGGTAAGGAGATGTTTCTGAATCTGCACTTAGTCCTGTCTCGTAGTATTGAAGGTTGTCTGGCCTGTTCTGTGCTTTTAAAAAAATGCATGAAAGTTGCTGGTCCTTCTGATCTACTAAGATTGGGGAAATTACAGATTTAGTATTAGAGTAACTGATCTGACATTTGATTTGGTGGAATTGAGGTCGTTCTGTATTAAAATGCGGACAGGCGTTTTTCTGAGAAAAAAGTTTCCTAAGAGATTTTGGTAAAGAACTAAGCCAGTGCCTGAAACAAAAGAATGCAATCCATGAGTGTAAAGGGAAACACCTTCTGAGTTTAAGGTTGTTTACATGAGGGGTTTTTTCAATTGCCTTTGTCTTCAACTGCCCTTCTCCCCTATGTACTGACTCTTCATTGTGAAGTTAGCCTAGAAAACATAAATATGAACACTAATACCCATTAATATTGAAATAGATTGGAAAAGTTGCCCAATGCCCTCACGTGGCTCTTTGCCTCATTTTACAAATTGATCAGTATGAAGTAGAGGTAAGATAGCAAAAAGGTGGCTGCAGTAATGACCAGGGTAGGAGTTTTCAGGAACGAACTTGCCCGATGAACTGCACAGAGGTGACTTGCAATGAAATACTGGATTTTCCCACAGAGGATGGCATTTGTCTTGTCTGGCGAGATTTGGAGTGGCTGCCTGTGATGTTTACCTGGTCAACCCCCTCGTGTCGTAGGTGTGCAACTTCTGCCGCAAGAAGGGAGCCACGGTGGGCTGCGAGGAGCGCGCGTGCCGCCGGAGCTACCACTTCTTCTGCGCGCTCTGCGACGACGCCGCCATCGACACTGACCAGGTCAACGGGGTGTACCGGTACTGCTCCAGGCATCCTCTGGCTGAATGTGGCCTCCCAGGGCAGGGGGCAGGGGCACAGGCTTCTTTCTGTGGGTTGGGAGTGGTTTTTGGGAAAAGAACAAGTTCTCCTCTCTCAAAGCGATGCTTGAGCCTCTGCTCATGAACCACGGGAGAAATGTTTTCATTTGGCAGGAAAGCTCCGCTGCAGTGGGAGGGAATCTCTGATGTTTGAGCCTGTAACATATCTGAAAGATCACCAGGCTAAAACTGAGGAAGTCAGTCCTTGCTGACTCTAGCTAATCTTCAAGGACCAAGATTTTTATTAATGTCACTCAAATTCTTAATGTTTGCCGGTTTAGAAGCTCCAGTAAATGTGGTCTGAGCACAGAGTGGGGTGTATCACTTCTAGGTCTGTTCACATGAGGCAAATTCTGGTAATTCTCCCTGCCCCTGCTAGCAAAGAGCTTTGATTTTCACCAAAATCCTTTTATTTCAAGTATGTTTCGAACATTGGCACAATTAAACTGATTCTAAGTCAATTTTCGGTCCTGATCATGCTGGTCCTGGTGTCCACTGCCCTTGGACTGCCTGCACTGCCATTAAGAGATGGAACAAGTTGTTTGGAGGATGCAGATGAAGGGGTTCAAAAATTGGGGCTTCAGGGACCTTTTGAAATGCTGAAGTTGAAGTGAAGTTGGAGGTGCATAAAAGCCCTGCTGTTCATTGCTGTGCAAGGCCAGAGAGATCACAGGCCGTGTTCGTCTTAGATTAATCCAGGGATCATCTCATCAGTACTTGTTTCAGAAAGAGGTGGACTGGTGCAGTGCTTAGTAGCAGTGGAAGATGGGTCCTTTTGTGTCAATACACTTGGCACTCCTGGCTGCTTCACCAGGGCTCTGTGTCTAAAATGAACACATCTTTGTGTGCAGGGCTGTACAGGGAGGAGATGGGATGTTTAGGTTGTGCTTGTAAAATCTTTGGGAGTCTGCAAAGCTCATGAAAGAGTGTAGCTGGGAAGATGGAAACTTTCAATGATCACAGAATAAATGGCTTTTATTGTATAGCTTTAGAAAGGAAAACTTGGGCTCAAGAAGACTGAACTTCTCAAGATGTTGAAAAATAAGCAGGACTGAGCAGTCTAGGTACAAACTGGTAAAGAAGTGGTTTCCTGTATAGTTTGGCTTGGTGTCTTTTTGGACCCGGTGGCCTTGAAGGTTTGGAAGAGGGACCCCTAAAAATGCCTTGTTTTAAGTCACTGTGTGAGACTAGGAGCCTAGGAAACCAGGCTGTAGCAACCTGTACTGAAGAGATGGGAGAGGACTGGACTAGAGAAAAACAGTAAGACAGGCTTCAAGGATTTGAACCTAAAGGCTTCTGCACAGTACCAGTGGCATAAATAAAGCACAAAAATTGTACCTAGCCTGAAATTATTGGAGAGTAAACTTGAAAAACAGTGGACTGACAGCCCCCCCACATTTTCATGGTGAAATAGAATATACTGAGAAGCACATCAGAACAGAGAATTCCTTTGAGAGAGGCAGAGCTGGTGTTTTTAAATTCTGAGTTGTCATTGTTGTGATGATGAGGAGTGATCATGAGAACAAACAGAGCAGAATGAAAAGAGAAGGCACACAGTGCTGTGGAAGTGGCCAGTAAGAGCAGAGGTGAAGAAAGAAGTGCAATTTTTTCTGCTGTCTTGCAAAAATCATAGTAGGGAAGTGCTTCTAAATAAAGAGGCCTGAGTAGGAAAATATATTGTCTGTTCTTTAAAAATATTCTTTGCTTAGGATGGGTTGTTTTTAACTGGGAAAGACTAGAATTAAAGGGAGGAGAAGAGCAAAAAACATTCTCCAAAGGGCAGTATTAGAAATTCAGGGGCTTAAATAAGGTGTCTCCATTACTTAGCTTTTTGATTGCATTGTTAGGCATATCTAAATCTGATGTTTTGTACTTCAAGATGCATTTCATGCAAAAAAGCTGTCTCATCAAGGAAACAGACTGCATTTCTAAGGGCAGTGCTTCTATTTTTGTTAAAATAAAAGAATGGCAATAGTTAGAAAATGTCCTAGTAAATGCAGTTCCCTTTAAAAATTGCTTCCAAATACTTGAGCAGTAGTCTTGGCAAATAGATTTGTAGGGAAGAAATCAACTAAGCCATGCTCCTGATAAAGCATTTTTGCTTAAAAAGTTATTTGGGATCCTTCAGTAAGAAAGGCATATTGTAAAAGCTGGTTTGTGTTCCTTGCACATTATTGTATCCAGAAGATAAGGAATATTTCCAGTTACATTTGTTGCATTTTGCCTCTTTTGAGGCATTCACATTGCTCTCCTAGAACCAGTGAAAGTATTCCTGTCTCACATAGCACTGAAGTCTTTAAGGACCAAATGGATTGAGCAGCTTTAAGCTCCTGGATGTCAAGCAGAGTGCCTGCCTTGCTCAGGATTTGGGGAGCAGCTCCTCAGTGGGGGCAGTGGGAAGGGAGGGGCACAGAGATCCCAGCACGTGGCAGGTGCTGTGCGTGGCGGTGCCGTGCGGCGCTGCCAGCGCCTCCTGCAGGGCTGGAAATGGAAGGTGCCTGCTGAGCAGATGTGCCTGAGGAGGTTCCTGGCCTGAGTGGGGCAGGGTGAGGGGGCAGAGCCACAGCAGCTGTGATCAAGCAATGTTTGTACTGTGGTTTGTCACCTTGAAATAGCAGCATTCATCTCATTTCAATAGCAGTGCCCCTGACAGGGTGATTGCCACACCACATGAAATGTGTCTGACTCGGGATCTGAGCAGGCCCACACAGGGTGGGCTGATGGAACTGATCATTCACAGCTTCAGTGCTGAGGGTCCTCTGAGGCTCTGACAGTACAGACACGAGCTTGTGCATGCATGGGACTTTAAAGCTGGTGCTTTCTTAGGTAGGTAAGGCTGAACAAAAATCCTGGTGATTTAAGTGTCTTTCTGTCTATGTTCAGTGAAAAGAGGGGAAAATATCTGTTGAAATCAGTCAGCATAACTCTGTTTACATATTTATTAATACCTTTTCTCTTTTTCTTGAAATTGAATTTAAATTTTAGAGTGTTCTGCCCAAAACATGACCCAGGCAATAGGACCAGTCACTATGGTGAGTTTCTTTAATGACTTCATTGATTTCATTTGTTTTAAAAGTTTGCACCTGCAGTCAGTAATTCATTTGAACAAGATAAATGTCACCACCTTCTTACTGAGTGGTGGATTTCTAATCTTGCTGAAGTGGTTTGGTTGAGATCCATATGTGTGCACAATAATCAAGAAGGTTTTTTGAAGTAGGAACAGTTTAAATTTAATCCTTCCCGAATCTCCCTGAAAACTGACTTAAGCCACCATGGACCTGATCCTTCATGGAATCATTCTTACTCTTTTTGGGTAGGTAGGCCCAAGCAGCTTGTCAGATCTCTGGGAGACAGGAGACCCACACACAAGTTGAGCTTGGTTAGCAAGGGCAGGGCTGTCACACGAGAGGTCACCTTGGGATTTTATCTTGGTTATGCAGACATTCACATTTGCATCTTCTGTATTCACTGCAGTGGTTTTTAAAATAGGGCCTTTCATCCTGAAGGATCCCAAAGAGCTTTTTAAGTGTAACAAAAGGGTTATACAACCCCTGTTTAAGGATTGCTTCCTGTCCTACAGAAATGCAGCTTCATTTGGCAGTCCTGGTCCTTGCTGATTCAGAGGTAGTTGGGAATCTCACTGAATTAATGAACCAAAGCTTAACTTTGTTAGCCTAATGCATACAACTCTGCTCAAAGTGAAGTGGGTCCTACACCAGCCTTCACTTTGATGCTAAGCTCAGTTGAACTGACAATTGCTGACTGTGGTGTGCTCCCACTGAAGTCTAGCAAATCTGGCCTAATCTTCTCGACAGTCTTGCTGCACTCTGTGACACTTAAGGTGTGGGTTAGCTGAAGAACCACCACTGAAATGTCAGGTGTTTGGGGAAGCTGAAACATACTCTTGCCTTGCCACCCAAAGTGCCTCACTTTTGGAGCTTTTTGGGAAAAGAGGGAATTTGAATGATGTGTGGTGGTCAGTCTGAGGTTGTCACATTTGTTGCTTTGTTGTTTTTGATTCCTAGATGGAGCTAATAAGAAGAGAAGACATACATTGACATCTCCTGCCATCACAGAAGACATGGTAATTCTGAATTTCAGTCTTCTAGAACAGGGCACCCACACCTGCTACAGCAAAGGACTTATTCAGCAAAGTATTTTGACAGTGTCTTCAGAAAGAGACTTCCCCACAGAAGCAGTTTACTTGTCCTTTACAGCTGCCTGGTTTGGATCTTGCCATTCAGTCAAACCAAACCTGTTTGCACTTGGAGCTGTTCAGGCAGAGGCACCAATGCAGCAGGAACTTCCCGGCCAGGCTGGCTTGGTGGCCGTGATCTTGGCATGAACAGAAGGAGCTTCCCTTTGGGGCTCCTTTTCTATGGAAGTTCTGGACCCCTCAGGTCTGCTTAGGGCTTGACATGGCTTCCACAAAAACTGCTTTTGATGAGTCACTTGGCTGTTTAAACCTTCACTTCCCTGTTTGAGAGGCTGTGCTCCTGGTAAGCGTGGCAGACTTCTACTGCACATCAGGCACTTCTGGGCTCTGCTGGTGAAGGTGGCCTTCCCAAGGGTTTGGAGCTATCAAGCAAACATCCCTGTGGTTGCAGGGGGAGTTGTTTTACAGGCTGTTGTTAGAAAACCTGTAAATACAGCTTATTTTAAGTTTTGAGGTGATTCCCTTGGCTCTTTGCATGCGTGGGAATTCCCTTTGACATTTGGAGGGGTTGGGATTTCTCCTTTCTAGAGGAATTGGCATCCAGCTTTCCTTGGGGAAAAAAAAATTGCCTTTCCCAGGTCTTGAGATTAAAGAGATGTCGCATGAGGGGATGTGAATGATCTTGCAGCTTTTATGTGGTACTGTCATAAGGGGAGGGTATTTGTCTCCAAGAATTTCTCAGCTGTAAGTACAGGTGTAGTCCTGGTATTACAACTGAGGCCCATTTGAGCAGTTACCCACAAAATTGTTCTGTTTCTGCTGCTCTGCCATGGTAGCAATCTCAGAAATCAATACAAACACTGTAAATAAAAGGTGAGGGACTCCAGGATTTATCACTGTGGGATAAATTGTTTACTGCTGTGTAAGCAATGCATTTGTACAGTGCTGGAGTTCTGTGACAGGGCTTTAGAATTATTTGTAGTGCTGTGGTATGACATGGAACAGGAGAGAATGACTGCATCTTGTCCAAAGGAAAATAAAAATAATCCCCCTTTTCTCCCAAGTCCTGTCTAGTATTACATCAGGTCTAGGGAGCTAAACATCATTTGCCCTGGGAGTTACCAGTAGGCACTTGTTAACTTCTCTGCTCTTTGCAAGTGCAGTGATGAAGGAGGGTGGTGCCCCAGATATTGGGCTGTTCTTAAAGTTGCTTTGAGGTTTTTGCTTCCATTTTAAAAATAGAATGTGTGGAGAGGAATATCGTTAGCCATGCAGAGAAGCTGACTTCTGTATTCACAGAAATATGCACTGCTTTTTATCTTCCTGCTAAGGCAGAAGTATGATAACCATAACAGCAGTAAATACCAGTATGATGTAAAAATGTATTGTTTGGTTTTTCTTACAGAGGACAGAAGAGAAAGCAGAGGAAAACCATTTACAAATACTAAAAAGAAACAACAACAGACATAAAGGTGAGACTGACTATAGAGCGAGCAGGAGGTACTGTGATGTGTTGTGTTGAGGGCCAGAGCTTAACACAGTGCAGTGTTCTACTGCATAAATATGGTATTACAACAGTGAGATGGATCACAGGACCTCACCTTCAGTGCCTCAGTTTTCATGTTACCCTGGAGCCCCTGCTGCAGTTGGCTCGTTGGGATTTTGCTGTCACTTGGAAGTTTGGAAGGTGCTAGTGGTGATAAGCCATGGATATGCTTAATGTGAGGGCATGGTATTGCAGGTGGCTGCTCAGTGTTGTTTTCTGAATTTTATTACCACTCTAAAGACCACGAAACCTACAAAGACTCCTGAAATACTCATAGGATATCTTACGTAAGTTAGATGATCTTTCTTTTCTCACAAATGTCTCCAGTAAAACATAACATTGTTTTTAATGGAGACTGGCAGACTTCTGTGAGCTGTCCAATAGCTCTTTCCTTTTGAGCAGCCCATTGCATTGATCTTTCTGAAAGTTGTCACTGATCTGCTGGTCTGAGATGAAGAAAAAATAGTTATTTCCCCAGCAATCCCAATCTGACAAAGTGGGTATGTAAAATGGGCTGTAATAAACAGGTTTAGTGCCTGGATCACTTGGAGTAAAAGCAGCCTCAGTCTTTACCGAATCCAGTACTGATTGATTTCTTGCACTGTTTTCTGTGCTTTAGCCTGCTCAGGCTAGGGTGTGGTCCTAAGGATTGGTGGAAAGGCAAGCAAGACAAATAACTAGGGGGTGTCAGGAGGCTTTAGGAATGCCACAGAGCTGTGGGGATATTTGCTTTGGTGAATGAAGCCAAATCTAGAGCTTAGGGAATTTTGCACCCAGCACAGTGCTTGCATTTGCCTCCCACTGGAAAGGGCTGTGTGGGTGGCTGGAGGAGCCAGAGATTTCCAAAAGTATTTGTTACTGGAGGGAGGATTTTGGCCTAAGTTGTAGTTTCTGAGGAGAGAGAGAGAGAGTAAAGCCCCCTTCCCAGATCATTTCTGTATGGAATGGGTTTGTGTTTAACAGTTCGAATAGACTTCGTTAGGAAATGCAAACAAGCTGGGCTTCTGGATGACATATTTGAAGAAATGCTGGACACACTTCACCTGGCACAGGAAAAACTGATGGATGACAACACTTCAGAAACAGGTATGGAGACATGGGGGACTGTGCTGTCAAAGCAGAGATGTGGATCTGAATCCCAGGCACCTGGCCCTGGGCCACCTTCCTGAGGATACTGTGGAGCTAAATAACTCAGTCCTGTCTTATTTCTGCAGCTGTGCAGGGGGTTGAGAATGACCTTCCCTTTGAAATGACCATTTGAAATGAAAGTTCCAAGGAACATTTTTCTTTACATTATTTAAGAGCTGCTAACTCAGCATCTCTAGTGAGACCTTCTGACTTGAGTTTTTGAAGCCACCTTTTACCCACTGGCATAAGAATAGGGAGGTTCAGTCCAGCCTCTTCTCCCAGGACTGAAGAACAGAGAGGTCCTGAAGAGAACCAGGTTTTATTTAGGTCATCAATCCCTGTTGCTCTTCCAGCATCGCAGAGGGACCAGCCATCTGTTAGTATCAGCACTCTCTTCTGAGTGAAAAATCCCCAAGTATGTACATTTTAAGTATTTGGGTGATTTGTTACAACTGTACTGTCAGCTGCTGGTGTCTACTTGGGGTTTTTGTCAGTTTATCAGCTTGTATGAAGTACTGGGTTCTTAAAGAGCTCCAATCGAATGTTGCTTTGTCCACAACACAGTTACAGAAAATTTTGAACCTTCCTCTCCTATTGTCCTCCCAGTTTTGCAAAGTTATGAGTAACACCTTAGCATAAAGATATGAGTAACCTTAGCATAAAGGATGCTATTTTATGCAAGGTAGCTGAAGCATGTGCATGGAAAGTGAAATGTCCCACCTGGATAGCTCTTCCTTCATCAGCAGCTTGGGTGTGATGTGACAGCAGCTGCTGGAAGCAGCAGTGAAGTCCAGGACACGTTAGTGCTTCAGGGTCTGCACCATGAAGGAAACCTCCTAATGGTCAGTTGAACTCTGTGAGAGTTTTGTGCTTTGCTTCAGCAGGAGCCTCAGGTATGAAACTGAGGGGTAATTCTCAGAAGTTTCAGAGCATCACGCAGGGACAGCTCTGTGCCATATCCCATGGTCTGTCAGGAGGAACTGGTACAGTCAGCCCTGCCCTCACACAGTGCTGGCAGCATGAATGAAGTGTGACTTCACTATGTTGCTCTTTTTTTGAATTGACTGTTCATGTGGTGCAGACCCAAAAAGGGAATAATTTTCTGTATGAAACTAATAACAAAGTAGAATTGACAACTTGATCCTTCTTTCCCAATGTAGATTATATGAGAAGGAAGACATCATAAAACCTCAAGCAATCAGTATGGTGGAAAATAAGTAATTCCTGTTTTGTGGTACTTCTAATGTAGGGCTCTGTAAACCTTTACTTGGTAGTATTACATCAAATTATCTCTTTCCCCAGAGTATGAAGAGACAGTAATGTCACTGTTTGACTGTGGACTGTTTGAAAATGTACTGACAAATATTCATTCAGGTATGTGAAGAAAAGCTGTCAGAGCTGTAGCAGCTGGGCTGGGGTTTGGCATTGAAGTTATTCTAGTGAGCATTTTGATAAACCAATCATTTAAAATGAAAATTGCAAGGACCTTTTTTTCTCAGCATTACATAAACAGTTGAATAGAAGACATGGCTACCTGAATGTTTTGAAATACAGTGTATGTCAGATTTGGCTGGCTGACCTGAAGGAGGGTACAACTCCCAGTTCCATCGCTTTAAAAGGCCAAAGGGTCTTCACCCCAGCGGAACTCCCCTCTCTTGCAACTTTTTTGGGTTCCTTCTGCACAGCCTCCCTTCAGCAGCCTGCCAGCATTTACAGCTCTGCTGCTCTCTGACAGGTGCTGGTCAGAGTAATGCTTTCACCTGAAACACAGCAGCCAAACGTCAGCAGAACTTCCCTGGACTGGGGCACAATTGTGCTTTGCAAAACAAGATGAGAATGCTCTGAGAGAAGTGGAAACAAGGGCAGGAGCAGTTGCTTGGGACCACCAGTGTGATAGGGAACTCTGGGGCTTGGATTCCAGTCTGTGTTGGTTTAAGCAACAAGACAAACTGTTTTTCAGACAGGCAGGTCTCACGCCCCCATTTCCCTCTCCAAAAGTTGTTCTAACTTTTGCTTTAATTTATTCCAGGGAAAAGGGTTTTAATTAGCTAACCTTGAGGTTCAGTGTGTGAAGATGATGTTTGCTGTTTCCCCTTCACTTGACTGAAAAAGCCAGGCTCCTCCCTTCTGTTCCTGCATTTAAATTCCTTTTTCAGCAATTGCAGAGTCTGATGGTGCAGTTGTCTGGAGTTCCACCAGTGGCTCATCTGAGGGCATTAAAACATCTCTGCTTGGAACTCCTCATGCAGAACAACCTTGGATCACACTTGTTTCTTTCACAGCTGCATCAATTATTTCATCTTCTTCTCAGCTTACAGGAAACTTTCTTGATATTGGCACCTACATGCACACAAGCATGTGACTCTCATGGGTACAAGTTGTCCCCTCTCCAGTTGCCCTCAACTTGAGCAGCTCAGTTCTTGCTGTACCACACAGTCTTCTTTTCTGACACCTTTTAATTTCAAGGTCAATTATGAGTGCACACATCAAGGATCCAAAACTGATCCAGGAGGAGCTCTTAAAATGAACCAGTGAGAAAGGAATGAAATCCCTGTTAATTACAAGTGAAAGTGTAGGCAGGGAAGCAAAGCACCAGCTTTTGTTGTTGTTGTGTTTTATAAGCTCTGTAAGCTGGCATGTCTCTGTGGTGATGTACTAAGTCAAGGAGTACATAAAGCAGGACTAGTGTAGATACTGTGTCGCAAGCTGAAGATTTTAGGTCATCTGCCATGCTTTACCTTCAAGCCATTTTTGCATTTTATCTTTTTTCACTTCTTGGATTATCATGAAAAACCTGTTCTAAAGTCTTTTGTGTCAGCACAGCAAGGTTACTCTGAACTGTCACTGTTTATAGGGCTTTTTAAAATCCTTTTTATATGCAGGGATATGCAGTCCTTCTGCACATGCAGCTTTACTGCAAACTCGACTGCATGCAAAACCTTCCATACAGGATTTGCTGTTGCCTCAGCAGCAGTTTCAGGTTGGGAGTTCTGGCCTCTCCTCCAAGGAAAAGTGACTTCCTTTAGTTTTGCTTTCAGCTCTGTTGTGCATCCTGCTTCGGTGGGATACCTCCATCAGCTCCATGGTGGTCACCAGTCTGTCCAGGAGCTTTTGAGCTCCTTGCCAGCATTTGTTTCCAGGATGTTTGTAGCAGCAAATTCTGCAATGCAGTTGTGCAGACAAAAGCCACGATACTTCATTTTAAAACTGTTGTGCAGTGCCTTCTCTGAGAGCCCCATAGCGCTTGTCTTACGGAGAGCAAAGGCAGTCATTCCAGGTCCCTGTCCCTCAGGCCATTCCTGATTTTACAGAAACACATATTCTTTCCCTTTAGGTCATTTCCTGTATGAGGTGGAGGGTTCCCAATCTGTTCTCTGCCTTCCTGTGGAAGCACTTGTGTAGGCCAGTCATTCCCATCACTGACATCCTTCTCTGGGCTACTTCTGTTTCTGCCACATCCTTGGCAGAAGAGAACCTGAGCTGTGTGAGCTGTAGCTCTCCCAAGTGCAGAATCATCACAGAATCNCTGAGCTGTGTGAGCTGTAGCTCTGCAGACTCATGACAAAATCAGTGTTCTGATTTGGAAGGGACCCACAAGGATCATCGAGTCCAACTCTTAAGTAAGTGGCCTGGATGAGGACTGAACCCATAACCTTGGTGTTATTAACACTGTGCTCTGACCAACTGAGCTGTTTTGTTTATTTCTGATAATTCATACATATCCAAATATTCTCTAAGAGGGTTTTTTCCTGTTTCCACTTCTATATGTCCAACTTCTTCAAATGTGTGTCACCTGACTGCAGAGAGAAGGGGCATCTGCTTCTCTTCAGCCAGAGCTAGGCTGGGGCACCAGGTCCCTCTTCAGTGCACTGCTACCAGAATTTTCCATGGGTTCTTCTGGCTGCCTGTCTGCAACCCCCACAGCCAGCCCTGGCTCACATATTTAAAGTTGTGTGCACGCACCCCATCTTCCACACACAGACAGACAGCAGGTCAGGGGCTTTCTGACTACGGAGGAAGAAGCAGGAGGGAGGCAAAACAAATTGCTTTACTTTTTTTTATAATCAATTAAGGCTCTGTAATTCTGAATGGCATGAGGTAAACAGCTGGAGATAATTTCCCCACCCTACTAGCTGCAACTTCTGAGACTTCCTTCAACATCTTCCCCCCACCAAAGAGGGCAAATCTATTCATTTTGTACAAAGTGTCTTTTCCTTCTTACTAGAATCTGAACTCCTGACGTTCTCACACACTGAGAAGAAGTCATTTGTTGTTCACAGACCGACCTTGCTGCTCAGAGGTCACCTCTGTGTGTCTTGGTAACTGAACAAAGCAGGTGCTTCATTTAAAACTTGCCATTAACACTGTAAGGTTTTGGTAATGCTGCTGAGTGCTGTCGTGGCCCTTTACCAAGCTCTCACTGACTTCAATAATCTTTAACATTAGGAAAATGGCAGCAGCAGAGGGAAGCAGAAATGCAGTCAAGCAGGGCTTTGCAAATAAGGTAAACAACTTGGCTAATCCCATCAGGGGACTGTCACTTATGATTGTGCCAGAAACAGAAGAATAAATGCTGTTGAACTGTGGTTTGGGCAATCAAGCTGGTGAATGCACTTATCCAAACTACCTCTTTTTAGGTTTAATTGTGTTGTTGGCTAAAATCTGCTAACCTTGTAAATTTCCTTTAGAGGTGTCATTTAGAGATACTATCTTTAAAGATTTAAAATGCATCTTCAGTGGAGGAGATGGGTTCTGAAAATGGAACTGTTAAAGCTCCTACACCAGTTAACACAGGGTTTGTAACTAAACTGATCACTTTTACCTATGCTGCCATGTTTTAAATTTAATCTCAAAACCAACTACATTATAGATTTCAGCATATGGATGGCAGAGTATGGGACTCCTGCTTTGTGCCTTCTCTGACACACGAGCCAGGCTCTCGTCAGACAGAGTGCAGCTCTTTGTGAAGACCCCAGATGCACAGGGTGGTGGGTTACAGGCATTGCTGCAGAAAGGCAGAGGTTTTAGTGTAGGCTAAACTAAGCATGGGAAGCCTCTGCCTGTTAATGAATCTGTAACATCTATTTTACATTAATAATAGTATGTATATATATATATATATATACATACTATATATATATGTATATATATATATATATTATGTATAATAANCCCAGATGCACAGGGTGGTGGGTTACAGGCATTGCTGCAGAAAGGCAGAGGTTTTAGTGTAGGCTAAACTAAGCATGGGAAGCCTCTGCCTGTTAATGAATCTGTAACATCTATTTTACATTAATAATAGTATGTATATATATATATATATATACATACTATATATATATGTATATGTATATATATATATATTATGTATAATAATAAAAGCTTTTTATCCCTTTTTCATCATAGGAACAGAAGAAAAAATCCAAGAGCTTCTGGAAAGCAGAAAAAGACTGGATCACAAGATTAAGCTACTGCAGGACTTAAAAGAATTCATCCTTCCTCCTCCAGAGAACGCACCCAGTACATCCAGTACGGTGTCTGAATAACCCTCAGGTCTGCCTGTAGTGGTGTCAAGAGTTAGGATTCTCTAATGATAGAAACCATAGAGCAGTGTTGGTGTCCCATTCCCCAGCCCAAGACAGGGACAAGCGAGAATGGGGTGTTATAAAAATGAGTATACCTCACTGTTGCAATACCTTCAAGTTCTTCAAGTTTTTAAATCTTCAGATTTTACAATGGAACAAACGGGTGTTATACATTAAATTCAGCTTCTGCAAGACAACAACAGAACCCTCCAGTGAAGATTTTTTTTTCTCAAAGTCACTTTAACTGTGGGAGTCCTCTCATGGATGTGAAGTAGCTGTGGCACTGTTGTGTCGAGACAGCGACGTTTGAAGAATCAGATTTTGCTGCTTTGGCTTTCCCAAAGAAGAAACCCTCTGAATTATAAATTAACCTTGGTGTTATTAACCAAAAACTTATTGTTTCTTGTCTGGTCAATGTGTAACTGGTTCTGCTGTAAGGGCAGTGGTGAAACCATTGGCAGGCAGACTACAAAGGGTTGGGCAAGACATGCACAGGGTCAAACAAGAAAACTATGAACTGGATCAGCTTTTCTCCTTTAAGAAAGGATTCAACTTCTTGTGTATTGTCTTTAAAATACTGTTTGAATACAGAAAAGCATTGTTTAGCCAATAAAGGCTAAGTTAACAAAATAAACCATTTTTTTAAAAGAGCTGTGCGTGGAGCTGTGCTCACTGTCCCTGCTGCTGCACAGCACAGGGCCAAGGAGGGGGAATGCTGTCAGGCCCTGCTTTGGCCAGCCCTTGCCTCCAGGGCAAGCAGAGCCCCAGAGTGCTCTTCTGCCCTAAGGAGGGTAACAGTGCTCAGCACGACACGTGTAACACCCTGGGACAGCAGCTGTACTCTCTCCATGACCACTTAGAATTCCTGACGTGACCTTGCTCTGTATGAAGGAAGGGATCAGTAAGCACAGAACAACGGCATTCACACCTAGCTGTGCCCCATACACCAAAATAGTAGTAATTGTAATTGCTGACACAGTTCAAGCCTGCTGCCCCTCTGGGCCTAGAAACAGCACCAGTTTACTGCCCAAGCCCAGGACTTGAGTCCTACTCACAGCTACTCTGCCTGCAAGAAACCCAACTCAAAAAGTGCATTAAAGCAGAGTTCTGTTATTAACCACACCCAATAAGCACAGTAGCTGTGTCCATACAAACCTTCTGTGGGGTTGCAGCACCTGTGGATGACTTAGTACAAAGAAATCAGATCCATAGCTGGAATCACTGAGGTCCAAAATTACTACCTACAAATAAAGTTACTTGGTTCTGAAATCAAGATCACAGGTATTGTCAAGCACAGAGGAAATCAGCAAGATTCAGTAATACTGTCTATGGGGTGAGTTTGGTTGTGGCATCATTTTTTGTTTGGGTTTTCCTTTGTTGTTTTGATGTTCGCTTTTTTTCATAAAGTAGTTTATATGCTGTATGTAACATAAAAAGCTTGCCATGTTCTTTAAAATCCAAATAAGTTTGCTAGTGAAGAGGTACAAAAAAGTGGATTTTATTACATGTAGTTTAAATTTAAACAATAATTAAAAGTAAAACCCCACCCAACTTTCCCTTCCCCCTCTGAGGGAATCAATGTAATCTGAAGTCACTGAAGAGGGAATTATTTCCATTAAGCATTATAAATATTGTTTGAACAGATTACACAAAGTACACGGTACAACTTATATTAAAATATACCCAAATATAGAGATTTACTTCGAATTAGTTTTCCTAGTAACTCCTTTCTTCAAAGTCACTCGTGTAGGCTTTGAGGATACATTATTTTTGCACACTTTAAGCACTGGACACACTTGGTTAATGACACACAGCAAATGGCCAATTCATTCACAATCATGCAAATGCAGTAAGAGATAACGGTGCCATTTGCTTCTCTAGAATCCCAGGGGTTCATGACTTAAGTGACATCACTCAGTGGCTTCCACTGTTTTCCAGCCCCAAACAGTAAATGGCAAATGCGAGCAGGCGGTGCTGGAACTGAGATTTCCTAGGCTGGAAAGGCAGGTGTGTGACCCCTCTGGTTTCCTTTGCACACTGCAGCATTTCCTCTCCACCTGAAATCCGAGCTTTTGCTGGACTTTCTTACAACAATTCACTCTTGAGCACTGAAAAAGTTTGTTTGCACTGTGGCCTTTCATGTCTTGTGGTTCAAGAGACCACATAATGCTTGCCTCCACCCACACACATTTACATTGTAGCTGCAAAACAACCCCCTCCCAACACCGTAACTTACAGCCTCCTATCAGTTCTTAAAGGCTCCACATTTACTGGCTTTAGCAATGAATTCCTTTAGCAGGGGACCGTCCATTTGCCAAAATGCTGTCGTTTGTGTGACTTCCGTCAAATGATTGACACAAAACTTAAAGCAGAATTCCTCCAAGTCCTAAACAGAAGAAAAAAAAGAAAAGAAAAACGTTATTATTTTTCCTTCCAATCTCAGAACATTTCATTGAGGCACAAAGTCCTGTTTTATTTTTGTAGAGCATTAGACAAACACAGTAACCCCGTGGCTCTCAGTGTTTCCCCCCAACAGTCACTATATAAATGCAACAGAAAATAATAATTCTACCCATGTGTGTCACTGTGTAAATGCAGTCACAAGGGGAAGTAACCAAAAGTTGTCTCTCACTATATAGCTGCAGTCACAAAAATCAGCTGTTCTGAGCAATAGATATTTTAGGAGTTTCAAGAGAAGAGTTTCATCTGCATCCACTGACAGCTATTAAACTCCAATACAACCAGCAGTTCTTGGGGTAATGATGTATAACTAAGACTGGATAAAGAAAATGCAGCTCTTTTGTTCCATGATATAAACTCCAATCTATCCATAAGGTTGCTGGACTTCCTGCTTATTGAAGGGCTTAGCTAGAGCCTTGATGTCCCCAGGCTCAATGCAAGCGTGCCCTGGCTGGGCAGTTGTAAAGCAAAGATTAGGCAAAAGGTCTTTCCCTGCCTTAAAAAGAGACTCATGTTACAAAGTACTTCACAGATGTCGCCAATACGATTCAAAAGAAGTACTGTAGCACAGTGCAGCACAGCAATTCTCGCAGGAGGTAGACTCCAGATACTCGAGTTTACTTGGAAGTGCCTTCCATTCAATCATTAGAAAAGCCTGACAACCATCACTGCACCCAGGTGATGTCAGACAGAGAGGATGTCTGAGAGAACACAAGGCACAGTCCTTGGCAATGTCAGGTTGACCACAGAACACTTCCCACTCAGAATGATTCTTTTCAGCTCCTCTTGGAAAATCTACCCCGTGGTGCAGCTCTAAGCTGCTGTAAGGAGGAGGTTGCAGCCCTGACAAAAAGGCAGCTCCCCACACTGTTCTCATTTCTTTCTTAGACATTTGTGGGACCAGCACTGTGTGAGAACACACCCTTCCTTAGCAGACTGGGCACTGCAGGGAGGCAGAACAAACTTGCAGAGCTCTCTAAGCCCCATGAGGTACAAAAGACCAAATAATGTTCCTGTTTTCACTTAAGGCCAGTACTGAAAGCTACAGCAACTGTGTGTGCCAGTGAGAGCTCTTGACACAACAATAATACAGAAATATATCCTGGCCTAAAACCAGGCATTCTGAAGCTGCAGATCTTGACTTGTGTGGCATCTGTGCAACAAAAAAAGACAAGCTTATTAGAACTGAACACTGACAGTTTTCTTTTTTTTATAACAGTATTAACTAGAATTTTAAAGAAAATTACATCATACACGTTACAGTATTTTGCACTGCTTTATTAAAAACTTCATATTCCAAGTCAATGCAACAGAAGCATACAATAAACAATTATTGTAGTATTAGTAAGTAATTCTGGAAAATTTAAAGTTCTGTATAAAAAAAAAAAGGCTGAGTTTCATTTGCAGATGGATGCACTCCCAGCAAACTGTACTTACTATAGACTTAGGTGAATAAAGGCACAAGGTACAGCCAAGGATTATTTTAAAAGCTACAGTGAGAAGCCAACTCTGACCTAATTTTAGCCACTCCAGTCAGTCACCTAAAGAAACTGCAGGAGTTTCATGTGATGGAGGTATTTTAAATTAGTGAAGCAGCTTCTTTTAACTGTGCTAATTCCAGGCACACAATCCTCTCAATGAGCTACATCAGCCAAGCCATTCCAAGCCCCCAGCACTACAGCAAGTAAAACCAACTTTTTGTTAAAGTCCAACCCCTCAGTGTCACCCATTCTCTCCTGGATGCAGCATTTAAGCCTATGGTTTAACTTCATTTAGCTAATGAGGCACAGGGAAGGCAGAGTAACTGGATTTCTTACAGCCCTTATAAGCAGAGTCAATCACACACTGAAGACCCATCCTGCAAACAATCTTCTGAGGCTAAAATACGGAAATCTTCCTATTTCTGATGAACTCCCACCACAGACATCATTATTCACAGTGGAGCTGAAGCCACAACAGACACTCATACAGCCCTTTGGGTAAGACACATCAAACAAGCAACACACTACAAGGCTCTGAAGTAAGTTAGGGCAACCTGCATGCCAGCTGCTGGAAATTAGGTACAAGAAAAAAGCAATGAGCAGATTTACTGAGAACCAAGAAAGTCCTTGATAAGCGTAAGCAGCAAGTTAAAAACCAACCAACTGCAAATTTGCCAACACAATGCACAGATACTGAACACAAAAAGTCAAAGCAAGCTCAGGAGTACTTCCCAATTAGTTCCCAAAGCAGCATGTTAGCTGTCTAGTAGTGAAGTCAGACATTCCACAGTAGGGAAGTTTCACTTGCCTCCCCCTCTTTCATACACTGTTCCTCTGTCTTCAACATTTGTAAGGCTCATAAAGCAGTTCTTATCCTGACATTTCATTAGCATACTGTGAAAACTGCAAGTGTATTTGACTGTACCTAACAAAACAAAAAAGCTAAAGAAAAAAGCACCCCATCAATCAAAAAAAATCCTAAATGCACTCAATCCCCAACCTACCAACATGTCATCACACACAACACACAGCCTTACAAATAAGTAACTTAAGGCTTACAAGACAGCTTTCCATTATGTTACTATTTTTTCTTTGCATTTAAACTCTTCCCCTGTTTCAGAGTTTGTGTTTTCATCCTCAACAATATCTGCTTACTAGTTCTCCTTCCCAGTACTGGTTCATGAGAAAACACAAAAATGAAACAAGAAGATACAGCTCTCATGGCAAATACAGTTTTGACAAGTCCAACATTCTCAAATTCTGAAAGTGGCAAATAGTATTATCTGAAAGTAAAAGAGACCTTATATATGCAAGTGTAACTGGCTGCTTTTCTCCATAGTTTAAGTCGGCAAGCAGCCACCCATTTAAGAGATTGAACTTTAGAAGTTTACCTCTGCATCATATCTGACAGCAGCAGAGAGCAATGAAAATGCATTTTCCACAGTAATTCCTCTCTTGATAATGTGCTGGCACAGTTTTTTCAGTCTGTTTTCACAGTATGAAGTAGCCAAATCCAAAAGCCCTGCAATTAAAACACCATCATATCAGTCAGTTGTAGTGATCTCTGCCCTTTCAACAGAAGTTGGTGCCCCTGGGGTACAGACCACATCTATATTCTGTATGCAAAGCTCTATCTCTAGAATGGGCTTTTCCTAAGTAGGTCACTATTCAGAAAGGGCAGATTACACATGAAGAAAGGCTTTTTATTACCTCATGCTGCAATCCTGTTAATCTCTGTAAATATGAAAGCTTTTCTACTGACTTGCACACCTAACAGCTTTGCAAGAGTGGAACTGTCACTAAACAGGCACCACAACATGAGTAAAAAGCTACTATTAGCAAAATATGGGCTTGAATTACAGCTTGCTGTAATTGCTCTGCTGTCCAGGTTCCCTCCCCATTAGATCAACTGAGATTCTTTGATGTTATGCCAAACTGTAATTGACTCAATTCAGTAAAATATGCCAGTATTTTAACCCAGAGAAACAGTTTCTCTCCCAACCTTGAAAAACTGCTCTCAGTTTATTTCTAAATAGGCACCATTTTTGCTGTAGTAAGTTTGTTATAACATTATTTTCAAGACAGCTTAATTAATCACCAGTAAAATGCATTCTAGACTAGTCTAGAAGCCTGCATTTAGTCACTTATTGTGTCCCAGTTTTTCTGGATGCTGCTTTCTAACACAATTGGACCAGGAGCAAATACCTATTGCATCTTCAGGAGGGAGGTCCACGCTGTCTGTATACAAGTACTCCAGAAAGGCACGATACACAGGGTAAGAAAACTGGTCTATTTCTATCACCTCCTTCATATCCTCATTCCAGTATGACTGGAACATGGTTCTGAAGTGTTCACACCTAAGAGACAGAGACATCATCTGGAACACCATTACACAAACACATGAATGTTACATTACAGTCCCCCTGAAATACATGTTTGGGGTACTCTGAAATATTCACAAATAATTTACCACACCCCCTCACAGCCAGTGGTCCCCTTCATGGTTCTTAAAACTGTTGATTGTTATGCATTAAGATAAAACTCTTATTTTGCCCATGCTACAGAAACATCTGTGTATACATTGTAATCTGACCACCAGAATTTATTAATCTGGGAACAACAAACAGGCTCAGTGAAAAATGAAAGTGGACCACTCCTTTTACAATTACTTCATTTAAAGGTATTATGGATACATGGACGCTACATATCACAGTTTAAGGGCTCCCTTCTTCCCCTTCCTTTGTTTTGCCCCTCAGATGGGATGCTAAGAGGTTATTCTGTACAAACAAGAGCTGCAAAACATGAGCACTACCTGATCTTCAGAACAGCTTTGTGGACATGGATGTACTTTCCATCCACACGGAACTTTAGGTCTGAGGTTTCCGGGCTGTCAAACTCTTTCTTCAGAGACTCTGCTACTGTTAAAAAGTCTTCATGCTCTACAGAAACAATTTTAAAACAAAACAAGATGTTCAGCATCTTACATGGAGTACACACACATCACTGACTACAGCTAGCAGCTCATCTAAGAAGAGAATGTCAAGGAAAACAGATCCATGTCAGGGCTCCAGTGGCTTAAGCAGCCAAATGGGAAGAACAAATGAATCCAACAGCATTTCCTGTTGGGAAGGGCTGCTCCACAACAGCTCCAGGCAGCAGTGCTCAGCAGTTCCCATTCCTTCTCATTGCCCAGAGGTAGCACAGCACCAAGGAAAGTACCTGGAGAACCCATGTGGGCACCACCCATGAGATTCCCAGGCTCCAGGCAGCTCAGTGCTGGTGCTGGCTCAGCCCAGCTCTGCCCCTGACCTGCCCAGGGGAGTCTGCAACAGCCCCTGAGCTCACTGGGACAGGGGGTGCAGCACTGCAGCCTCACTGACACACTGGGGGCTGTGCCTAGAAGAACAGGAGACCAAGAACACTTGGTCACCTTTCTGTGCTGGCAGACTGGACAGAGGCTGCAGGCTGCAAAGGTCTTTGCAGGGGTCACTAACATGAACTGTCACTGACAACTTTTACTCAGTTTGTGAGTCAGTTATGACAACACAAATTCCAGCAGCAGTGCTGTTGAAGAAGCCAGACAGCAGAGGCTGTGTTCTTGGTACAACCAAGGACACAGGACCTCAGCAGTTTTGGAAATGGATTACAGCAGAGATAGCAGAGTTCTCTCTATTAAGGCCTCTGACACTGGTCCCACAGAGGTCCCACTCCCTGTCTCTAGAAATCATACAAGAGTTGCAGCACAAGTTGTCTAAGGCTTCTGGTAAAGCAAGGCCTCTGAAATTTTAGAAAACCTAACTTAACCCATTATTGGATGCATCTTAAAAGTGTTTTTCCAACCACATGGCTTTTAAGAAGTAAAGCATAGAAAAGAAAAATAAGTGGAGTCTCACTAAACGGCACAGTCTGTCTCCAGTGTCCCACAGGACTGCATATTTTTCACCTATATACAATCCACAAATCACTCTTCACCACTAGGGACACTAAATTATTTAGTATTTTAGAAGAAATACTGCTCTAACAAACTACTCAGAACTGGCAAGTCACATTTGTGCCACAGAAGACTGTACACTCCTCTGATTTACATGAATCATCCACAGAAGCTGCATCTCCTCTGGGCTAACTAAACAGGCTCCAGTCCCTCTTCATTTGCTCATGTGATCTTTTTCTGCTAGGTCATGAGCTTAGCTTAAGCTATGCAGATCAACTTTCACTCCAAAGACTTTCAGTTCTGCAAAAAGGCTGCAGATTTGTACTTCACCACAGCCAATCCTGACTGACCGATGCATTTTTTAGCAGAGCTGTCATAACTGGAAGTAGAACAATAACCTTTACACAGAGTTAGCTCTCACTAAGGAAAAAAAACACCACCAACAAAAAAAAACATAAAAGGGAAAAAAAGGGGGTTTAATCCTATAGGATTAAAACAGGTGGGAAAGGAAAACATGCAGATGGAAAATGGAGATTAAAAATGCCCACAGAATTGTTTTGTTTCAAATATTCAGTAAGTTTACCAGAATAAGTGGGGAAGAACCCCCAAAGGCTAAGAGGAAGTAAAGTGCAGGTAGAGAAGTCAGACACCTTGTTATATTCAGTCTGGCAATACTTCATAAAAACCAGAACTTGAAAGGTACTGAGAGCAGGGAGATGCCACTTAAACAGCCCTCGCTACTAGCAAAAGGCAACAGACTGGACAACCATCAGACCTCCACAGAGAGCAAGACTAACACACATTGCAGGGGATTAGAGAATGGAGAAAGTGAGAAATGGGATAAAACAGATTTACTCAGGAGCAGACTGCTCCAAGCTAATCTCTCTCTTTAGCAACACTATTCAGCTCTCCTTTATGGATGAGATGTCCTTACCTGGGCCTCTACCAATGTAGTAAAATGCTAAATGAGAAGTTAAGACAGAGAAGCTGGGTTAGGACAAGCCACATGCAACAAAGTCTGAGTCTAGAGAAAGGTTACTTAGGATATGATCCATTGCTCCACATAAACAATTCTGTAGAGGCACGAACAAAATTAGGGGCTGTTGTCAATATGAAAGCAGATTAGATCTCCTAAATGAGTTTGAGAACTGAAGCAGCAGAACTAAGATGAAACAACCTTATTTTTTTGAACATGAAAACTGCCAGGAAGTGCAAGCTAAGTGCTTTGTGGCATATTTGGGGTCAAACAAGAATCAGCAACATGTGGATCAAAGATAATCAAGAAAAAAGGCTTGGGCTTATTTGATGGACACAGAGACTGCATCACACAGGGTAATCCAAGGCAGTATAAGAAGATTGTTCCAAAGATAAAGCAATTGTATTAGGGCCTTGTTTCACAGGACTATTATTTATAAGTCTGCCCATCTGTGAGGAAAGTCAAACTAAGTAAGACTTGAGACAAATCATCTCACAAAATGAAAACTTGGAATTCTGTCACTTTCCAAAATGAAACACAGGAGAGATTCACTCCTTCACATTCATATTAGAAGGGCAAATACTGAGGGAAAAGCTGGAGACAACATTTTGCATTCAAAGGTGTTAGATACCAAAATACGAAGCCTCAGGAGCAGTCTTCCAAACAGGAATAGTTTTGAGATTAAAAAAAAAGTTACATTTGATGCCCCAGGATTCCATCTCAGTCCTGAGCTGGAGTTCAAACAACACAGATGTAAGAAATACACAATATTCGCAGTGCAATGGTAAAACAGGGTTCACTCTAGAAATACACTGGCAAACAATCTTGTTAACCCTACCCTGGATCCTCAGCTGCTGAAATGGACTGTTTTCCTCGGAATTAACAAACAACAGGCTGCCGATGCTCCTTCAAAGAGGAGCCTGTCAGGAAAGCAGAATGCGGTACCACAGACTGCGAAGGGAGAGCGGCCGCGGAGCCCCGGCTGCGGGGTGGGGGCGGAGCTCACCTACGGAGAGCAGGCGCCACATGACGGCCGGGGTGGCGAAGCAGGCGAACACGTCGTCCGTGCAGGCGAAGTGGGTGAGGTGGGGGAAGGTCACCGACTGCCCCCGGCACTGGCCCCACATGAACACCTGCCCGCTCTGCGTCTTGGCCGCCGACGTGTGCGCCGAGTGGCAGGCGGCGATCTCCACCACCCTGCGGCAGAAGGAACCCGTCAGAAAGCCGCAGGTGCGGAACCCAGGCACTGGCCAAAGGCCTCGCCACAGGAACAGCCCGCCAAGCTGTGCATCAACACCCCTCTGCTTGGTTTGGTTTTTTTTGGCCTGCAGGAATGTGATACTGTTTGAACAGGTATTAAACCCACAATGACTTTTCAGATTGCTTGTAGATTTTATTGTAATCGGATATTGCTTTAATTACATCATTCTCATCAGCTGACATTCCTCCCGTTCTTTCATAACCATGGAAAAGGGATGAAGAACAAACGAGTTTTGTTTTCCCCCTTTAAATCCAACGCACACCAGACACTTATTCTCAAGAAGTTTATTCTACTCCCCTTTTCACTTGATTTTTGTAGGTTGACTGAGATCTGACCCACTGCCTGTACTTCTGACTCCTTATCTTGCTGATAAGTTTATTTTCCTCAACACTGAAATTCAACATGAAACACATGCAGAGCTTCATTTAAGGGGAATGGACCCTGTAAGAGCTATGGTCATTTTTAAAATGAAGTCGACTTAGTTGTTTAAAATAACAGAGCTGCTGGTGCTCACTTATCTATCCTGCTCTCCCATTGCTCAGGCAATCCCTAGATTCCTATCTGAAAAATTACAAGAACTGAGAAGAAACAATTCCAATTAAAATACCACAAAGACATTGCCAGGGTTTCTGTCCACGTGATAAGCAAAACAGGGAGGTTCTGGTGTCCAAAATAAAAGCAATGCTTTCCTGTTTTTTTCTCTGTGGTAAAAATGCATCAAAGGATTTCATGCTTTTGTTCCAGAAACAGATCAGCCAGGGTAAATAAATATCTTCCCAAGCAATCTAAGAATACACATACAAAGATATTTGTTCCTTTGCAGAACAATATCCATGAAGAGTTAGAATTTTAGGCAAAAACTTTTCTAGTGCAAAGTTCACATTTTAGTGCAAAAATTATTTCAAGACAAAACTCCAAGAATCTGTATCACCTTCACTATATGTCTCAGTAACTTCCAGAGGATAGAAGACTGACCAGCACCTCTATAAGACACATGATAAAATACTTATTTGAGGGACAACTTACTTTCTGTCTCAGCTATCCACCTAAATGCTTCCTTCTCCAAACTTCCCTTAGCAGAACAGATTCTTCTTTTTGCACAACTGTACCACACTTCAGAATTACAGCAGAACATGTACTGTAACACACATGTGGCACATGTACTTAGTATAGAGTACATGCAGGGGGCAACATGTTCAGCATACACTTCTCATCAAAATTCGGGAAGCTGACCTTCACAGCTGTTCCTCCAAGCAAACACAAAATAAAATCTAAATGTTCCTTACAAGCTGTATGTACTAATATGTGATATTCAAGACAGTACCAAATGCAGCCTCCTAAGTAACTGTCACCAGCACTAACTATAAATGACAAAAAAGTTACATAAATTAAAAGATCAGGAGCAGCAGTAACATGCTTCATGGGAAATGACAGCTCACCCACTTTTAGCACCGTTTCCAAGGGAGCCAAGTCAAGCAAGATGAGTAAGTTCAAGTGACTTATCTCTCCCTTAGATTCCAAGCAGAAGTTCTATGGTATTTTCTCCCTCCTTCAGCCATTGAGCAAACACCAGTTTTATTATAACCCCATGCTCGAGTTCACATACAGTTCTAAATGCAACAGTTCCCCTTAGTTCACTCATGAAATAAACTGCTAAAAAAACAAAGTTGCTCTATCTGCAAATGTACACATCCCACTGCTTTTTAAAGAATATTTCATTTTGCTTCACTAGTGTCAGTTCCTTCGCAGACAAATCAGCCCCACCTCAGTGGCTTCTATTGTGATAGTTCCTTTCTTCTTTCCCCCCCTACCCATTTTTAAGCTCTTAAACACTCTCAGTACTGTGCAGCTTTTAATTTAATGCTAAGTGGGACAAACAACAAAAATTAGGAATGACTTCCCAGAAAGACAGTTCAGAAATGGAGGAAAAAACAAGAAGTGTTTCCTATCTAAGAGGAGATTGCCAATTAAGAGACCTATAGACCAAGCCAAGGTACATGAATGTGTAGGTGTACTCAAGGGCCCAGAGAATGGGACCGAGGTCCACATTTGTAAGGGAACAGCAAAGAGCAACCCCAGAAGAGCTATCCCAAATATCAGGATGAAAAGGGTGCTGAAAGAGGTTGACAAGGGTTAATTTCATTCTTTTATGAGTCTAGGAAACTAAAAAAAACCACAAACTACTAACTGGTACTGTTAATAAAACGTGGTATTAACTGTCCTTAGCTCAAGCAACCTTGTAAATTGAGTTGACTATTGTCAATCCTTCAAAAATTGTTTTTCCTTATATGTCACTTCTTACAAAGGTGGTGCTTCCTTCCCCCCTTCTTTTTTTAATGTAGGCCTCAACATTGCATGAGGTTTTAATGTAGGCCTCAGGTACACAGCTTGGCTTATTGATTGCATAGCTCCAAATTTTAACCAAAGGAACCATATCCAGAATAGCCTAACACTTATTCATTATCTTTCACTATCAGGTAAATATTGAGTGTGTTTGCATTCAATAACCATTACAGACAGCAAAAGCATTCAGTCTAAACAGTAAATTACCATCCTTTGCTCTGTTTTTAACATTAGCAATAGAAAAACAACCCACCAAGCCCTACACATGCATGCTTCCAGTGCTACAGACTGCATCACACGTGCTCAGATTTATCAATCCCGAAACAGCTTCAGCAAGATTACCTTTCTTTTTCCATCATGATCTGCACCGGGCTGAGCTGGTTACTTTTATTGCCAGTCCCCAGCTGCCCGTAAGTGTTAGCTCCCCAGGCATAGAGCAAGCCCTCATCTGTTAGTGCTAGTGTGTGTGCATAGCCACAGGCAATCTGTAAGTAAATGTATAAAGCGTTACTGCCCAACCAAACACACATGAGAAACAAAATATCACACCCATTGCCTTAGCCTAGCTCACGGTAAGCACCTCAACCTTTCTTCACTCAGCACTACAATGTGATATTTCTCGGTACTTAAAGCTGACACAAAATGTGTTAGCTGCAGGTACTGGAAAAGTCCCAGCTTCATTGATTTAATTGGCTACTCCCAAATAATTTACTGCACTCTGGTCAAGTCTCCCTAGCTGTTACCCGCTTTCAAGTACAGACTCTTCACGTGAAAAACACTGAACTTTATCTTGCAACACTCTGAAAGTATTTCAGAGTTGGATAATTTTGAATACCATACAGTAGGAATATTCTTTAACAATGAGAGGGGCAATTCAACAGCCAACATCCCTTCAACCCAAGTTATCACATGCAACTTTAGAGAACCTTGCTAAAGGCCCAGGAAATCCCAATTTTAGTTTGACTCTAGCCAGAAAAAAAACCCCAACTGAAATCCAAACAAACCAAACTAAACCCAACTACCAAGCAATAAAACCCATGACTTGTCTCCCCTCTCTTCTGAAGGGGTAATTAGAATATTAGAATACTGGTGTAGAGCCCAATTCGAACATCTGATTCACCTTCATTTCTTGTCTTTGACCAGTGCATTTCATTCAGCTTTGTAACAATAATGCAATTTGTATCCACAAAAAAACACCACCAACAAAAGCCAAGACTTTACAGCTTACTCGCCCTTTCTACGAGCACACCATAATTCCCAGGAGCTACAGGAACCCTTCAGCATTTGAACAGTGAAAGGTAGCAGCAGGTATAACATTGCAGAGGGAGGCTTCCAGCAGCAGCTGGCAGCAGGAAGGCCCCGTTTCCGCGCCGGCCGTACCTGGAGCACGCAGACGCTGTGCAGCGCCGCCACCCTGCACGGGGTCAGCTGGTTGCCGTTGTTGCCCAGCCCCAGCTGCCCGTTGCCATTGTAGCCCCAGCCATAGACCTGCGGGCCAAGGGAACACAGTTCAGCCGCTCTCCTCCAGGAGCACTGAGCAGTTCACACTCACTATCAAGCACAAGCCAAGTACTTCTTATTAAAAAAGCATATGCTATCTGAAGGGCAATATAGAGAAGGCTGAAAGACATCAAATATACTGCAATAACTTAATGCATTCAACTTTTCTACCCTGCATTTATCTTTTAAAGAAGCTAAAAAACGTGTCTTGAAGTACTAGGAACTTTGCAATAAACTGAACACTACACCAAAATCTCTCCCATAGCATCAACACTTCAGTTGACTTTTATGCTGTCTTTTCTCCTTATTATTTTGCCTTTTTTTTTAAGAGAACATGAAATTAGTTATTCTGATGAACTGATCAGTTTAAACAGAAGCCCTCTAATTTTTCCTTTACTTTTGTTGCAGTGGACAAATCATGACAGATGTATGTACAGTGAAAGCTCATCTCAGCCTCAAGGACTTTACATTCCTTCCACTCACAAGGAGATGCTACACTCTGAGCTTGGTGAAATACAGTCCCACTGAGGTTACAGTTCATACCTGGAAGCAACACAGCACCACAAACTTCTGTGAAATGGAGCAGTTGCACAAAACAAGGGCAATGTTCAAAAGCTTGGTTTGGTTTTGTTGCTGGCAATTAAGCAATGTGTTTAAAACACAGGAACAGCCAATGTACCCTTGCAGAAAAAATACCTGTTTAATTGTACAGGCTTTAAAGAAATTAAATGAGACTAATTTAGTGAATTAAAATAATTTAACACTATTTATGTTAAATAACTTATTGAAATATGAAGACAGTCATGCTTAACACAACTGTACAAATTCTTGCAGTTGCAGACTCAGTAAGAATTATGTTCCTGCCCAGTCTTTGCCATAAGCAGCAATGTTTGAAGACAGCATCTCCAGCTAATTGCAGTGTTTCCTGCAACTGTCCTCACAGAAGTTCTCAGTATAACTCTGCCAACACAACCCTAACATGAGCACTCCCTGTCAGCACTTCTTCATATTCAGCCACTAATTTGGTAGGTTCAGGTAGCAGAGAATGCAGCAGGAGCAGGACTTACCTCTCCATTGTTTATTACAGCCATGGAGGAGGTCTGGCCACAAGCAATGCCAACCACAATTTTACCCTGCAAGCAGTTTGAAACTCTTCGAGGAGTTGGCTGGTTTGCTGTAGATCCAGATCCAACTTGCCCACAGTTGTTATAGCCCCAAGCATAGAGCTGTCCATAAAAACAAACAAAACCACACAGTTTAAGCCTCAGTAATAGCAATGATAGCAGTAGATAATCTTCTTGTAGTCAGGAGCAGATTGGGTAAATTATCCTATTTAACAAGCTAAAAATGCTTAAAATTAATTTTCAGCAGCTGAAAATTATAAACAGCAATAGGACTGATCTAGCAAATAGGAACACAGCACTTTTCCCAGTTTATTGCAACAGAACAAAAGCATCTGACTAAAAAAGGAACACAATTCCATATTAAATATAAGCCAGACTGTAAGACAAAGAGCACAGTGATTGTCTTTATAATTTCATTAAGTTGGAAAGATAAATGCAAGCCAGAATATAATTTCTTTCCCAGACACTCTTAACTCCCCAGTTTAGAGCTATGTAGTTTTCTTCACAGAACTCTAAACCAGGTTATTGCTGGACACTCATCACACCTCTTCTGTATCTTTCAAGAGCTGTGAAAGAACAGGCTTTTGTCAGCCCATGTTTCACAGTAGCTAAATCCTCTTACACAAGGGCATTAACAAAAACTCCACCATTTCTGTCAGTTCAAAGTTTCCAGTAGCAAAGTAGTTCTGATACAAACAAAAATACTGATCCCTTTTATCTGAAAATTAAGACAACAGGAAAGTAGTTTACTACCAAAAAAAATATTTATAGCTTTGTACTTTCACTGCCTTCGATTTTTATTACGTGCACACAACACACCCTCAGCTTGGCATAAAACTGTTTCTCATAGTTCATTCTCTGGTGCTTCACCCAGTTCAAAAGCTTGTCCTCTTGGAAACACCTGGCCACAGGTATGCTGGGCAGTACAAGCACACTGACAGGTACCCTAATGAGAAGCCTGCACATCCTTTGGTGCCAGAAGCTGCCTGTTCACTGCAACACCAAACCAAAAATCATTAAAAACAAACACATCTATCAGCACCAAAAAAACACCCAACACACCAAAGACAACAACAAAAAAAACCTCACCAACACAACTCATTTACCATGCATAATATGAACAAAAGCAAGAATTAGTCCTTTGCTTTTTGTTACTTCTAACTCCTGCTTTGAGCCCTACTGAATACCTGAAGATGCTTTATAAATTATCTTAATTTTGATAACAGAAAATATTTAGATAGAAAATCTCAGAAGGTAGATCAAAATGCCAAAGAACATTCCAAAGAAGCATGAATGTCTGCATCACTTTAACTCTATCACTAAAATACTTATTTTTGAAATTTGCACTGCATTAAAGTTGTACCAAGCCATACAAACCAATTATGCCAGGTATTTCCACAAATACTTCCAACTTCAATGTCTTCCTGAGGCTTCAGGTATATCAGGTCACAAGGGGTTTGGCAGCCAAATCTTTCTTTAAATAAACCTGCTTAACACATTTGGTGCTTTCAATGTACTCAGTTCTGGTACAGGTAAAACCTCAGAGCACAAACAGACCAAGTTACTGCAAGGAACAGCAGGGATGGATTCAGAGTACATTAACCAGCCACAATGGCAACCAAGCTGCAAATATCAACTCCATGGTCAACACAAAGACATTTCCCTGCTTCCACTGAGATTTCAAGCGTGTCACATTTATGACAAGAGACAGCACAGCCATCACAGGCAGCTACCACACAGCAGCTGGCATCTCTGGTGTAAGGAAGGCATGAACATGCTCCCCTTCCTGCACACTCACCAAATTTTAGCGTTTAACCAAGTCAAGCATGACAGCCCAGCATCTTCCTAAGTGTAGGCTCTTCTTACAGATAAAACACAGGCCACACAAGTTAACCCAATCTCTCTTTCCTACCCTTAAAATACTCTGCATTACTGTTGCACTATTATTCCATACTGAACCATAACAGACACGCTCAGATTACCAGAGTGAAAAAGAATTATAGTTTCCATTTTCAGTGTCAGAAGGTTTTAAAATTCGAACTTTTCCTTTGGTAACACTCAGCTGTAACCAGACTTTCCCCTGTGCATACATTGGTCAAATCTGAATAACTGGAAACCAGTTGTATGTGTTTCCCATGACACACAGCCTGAAGCCATGTAAACAGACAGCATAAAGCAGATTTGGATACAGACCAAGTGCTCTTCCATTGGCTACACACCAAGGTATTCAGAGGTGTGCAGAGCAACAGCCTCTTGTGGTACCCAGCGTGAGAATACAAGACTACAAGAAACAGACTAAATGCCAACCAGTAACTATAAACTCAATATACCCCTAACTAACAGAACTGCAAGCAAATAAATTACATCTTGCACCTTACAAACCATTCTTTCACCTGGAAGTGGCACATCTTTCTAGTCTCACTCCTTTGAGAGGCACAGAAGTTTACTAAGCTTTATTTTCCTTGCTTTTGAATTTTTTGTTTTTGGCAGAGGGGGCTCAATTTGTTTTTTTGTTGTTTCCAAATCAGCTCTAAAGCAAAGGACACCCTAGTTTGAGGCAGCAGGACAAAAGGTTATTTGTAACACTCTAGAAACAGAGAGAAGTTCAAGCTGTAAGGTCACCTCCACTATTCAATTCAAGAAGCAGATTAAGAGATTTGAAAAGGTTTCAACTTACATCCCCATCCAATGACAGCGCCATGGAATGATGAGAGCCACAAGCTACTTCCACAACTTTCTTTATTAACAGATTTGTGCAAACTTGAACAGGAGTAATGCCCTGATTGGTTGTGCCATTTCCAAGCTGGCTGTAACCATTATGTCCCCAAGCATACACTTCACCATCTGCAAAAATATTTGTGATGAAAACCATTAAAAATTCCAGGGAAGTTAAGACAGAATTTTAAGAAATTAGCAAATACCAACATGAAAGTGCAAGGATGTTAATAAATAGTGAAATGATTGCAAGAATTGTTTGCATACTAAAAAATCATCCACTTTGCTTTATATACATATATCACAGCATAACCTCTAGATTGTGGAAATACATGGAAGTGCACAGGAAAGACAGAACATCATAAGTGACAGAGTAAAATGCTACAATCTGAACATAATGGAAATGGAAATTTACTCTACCTATTACAAAATCCATTTACTTCCACTCAAGACCAACGAGAAGCCCTTAGTGTACATTAGCCAGTTAACAAGTTAATACAATTACACCTTAATCCATTCCTGTTAAATGCAAGTGGAACTTAAAATCTCTAACTTATGTTTCCATACTAAATGTTAATTTTCTACCTTCAGTACAAAGTACAACATGGGGTCCACTTCCATAACTGAGACTGGAGATCTTCTTTCCACATAAGGCTTCTAATTTCTTTGGTATTATTGTGCTCTGATTATCTCCAGTTCCCAAACAATTACTGCAATTCAGTCCAAACACAAATACCTGAAAAACAAAGGAATACTCACTTCAAATGATTTACACTCAGGTATGCACAGATGTGGGAACACCCAGGTCTTCATTAGCTGAGGGCAGTTTCACCTTGGACCCCCCAGGGGCCAGAGACTTCCCAGAGGAAATTAGATTCTTACAGTCCTGGAAGTCAGGCTTTTTATTTGGAGGAACTGCACCATATAAAGTATGAAACTGTGAAAGTGGAAGACACTACCTTCTTTTAAAAGCAGTTTGTAAATAGCATATAAAGCATAAGCAGGTGAAGAGCTATACTGCAGGAGGCTCATCCTACAGGCACTTTTGATAGGACTTAGGGGGTTGGAAAAAATGCTACTCTCCTCAGTCTTATGAGAAACCTTCCCATTAGTAGATCCCAGAATGTCTGGCTTATTTTCTTTCAGCAGCACAGTGCTAACTCAAAGAGTTTCTGAATCATTAAAATCCACAGATAATCTTCCAATGTATTTTCACTTAGCAAGCCATAACCTCATTTTCTATCTTCATGTCTAGAGTGTTTGTACCAAGTAGCTAATTGTGGTAGCTAATTTCAAGCTACCACAACTTCTTTTAAACTGTGCCTGTCTTCAAAAGCACACACAATCCATCCTGGCCTTTGCCATTGGAAAGCTTTCTAAGCACTCCACCTATATTGCCCACACACAAAACTAAAAGAAATATGAAACGCTCCATCCAGCATGTTTTGAAAAACACAAATTCCACACGATGCTTTTGAGAAGCTATGAACCTGCAGACCCTCAGAGGACTCAGAGCAGGAACGTACAGAGCACCCCAGGCTGGTGCCAGGCTCACCTCGTCGTTGTGCGTGATGTAAATGGCTTCGTTGGCCGACGTCCCAAAGACGCACGCCTTCCGAATGGACGCGATTTCCTGCGGCGACAGCAAGGTGAATATCGGCCACTTGCCCACATCCACCATGATGCTGCTGTGTGTCATGGTATTTCTACAAGCAAGTAGACATTGCTGTAACAAAAAAAAAAAAAAGCTCATTAAAAAGGTGTGTTTTGCACTTTCATCAACAGAGAAGGTAAATTCCTTTAGGTGGAAAAACACACGTGGGTCTGAAAGTCAATGTCCTATTCTGTATGAAATATGTCATTGTACTTCCCTGTATTTAGGTCAGCAAACAGCAAGTCACTAGTAGGTCACTGGAAAAACAAACTCTCTCTTAACAGGGTATTTGAGTGAACTACATTCAATACAGCCGAATATCTGCTGTTCTACAAGCGAACTTATTAAAAATTTGTCATCTAGCAAATATCCACTGGTGGCAGAGCGGAATTCTGAGGAGGAAATTTGCAGAGGGGGTTTGAGTTGCAATTCCAATTTATAAAATTTTCACTTGTGAATTTTTTTTGTAGTTTTACAAGTTACACAGGCCACGTAAACAAGCAGCTGATGTATATGTGAAACCCGCAAATAAAAATGAGGCTGGGGCTGTTGTGCACATGACCCAAATCTGCCACCTCTTGTGTAATCAAAAGCTGTCACGGTCAAAATATATTTGTGAGAGAAGGAAAGCATGAGGCTGTGCAATTAAGCAGTGAAACATATCAGAGAAGAGTAATTAAGTAACATTGTGCTAATCTGTTACTTAGAAACAAGGTGGATCACAGTAAAAGCTGGAAACATGACTGGGTATAGAAATATTTGCCAATGAACACAGTTGTATGCAATCCATCCTTCTCCAATGCTGCCTCTTCCCAGTTTCCTCAGGACAAGTGCAGCAGCTCAAGAGCAAAGCTGACAGTCAGCACAAACACACAGAGCTTATCCAGGCATTCCATCCTGCACACAGCAACTGTAACACTGCTCACAGCCTGGAGGGATTCTGCCACTCACGGTCCATGATCCATGCTTGGATGCTCAGGGTAGCAGTAAGCTTTGTGAAATGTGTGGAGCACAAGGTGGAGAATTCCACAGAACGTCAGTGACAAGACAAATCATAATAAAACAGTAAAACCCAAAAAGGTAGGGAATCATTCAATGGGTAAGAAATGCAGTCTCCACCCAGATGCCATCCTCTCATCAACATTTAGTCCTTTCCTTTGCATTTGTTTGCCAATCTCCCTATTCTTTGCTCTGTTGTTTTCAAGTCAGGCTGCTTCTTGATGATGGCCTGGATACCAGATATGGACAACACAAGTGAGAACACAAGGCTGCTTCTTTCCTTTCCTTCTGATGCTTGGTTCTCAAAACTGTGCTGACAACCAAGGCTTGGCTTCAGAAAGCTATTTAACAACAGCAGTCAACTGCTACTCAGTGCAGATGTTTCTTGGAAGAAGAGGGTATAAAAAAAGTGGTGATGATGATAATAAAAACAAAGAAAGTTTGAGAAATGCTGTGGTCACAGTGGAAGCATGTCCACAAAAAAACCTAACACAAACAAAACCCAGGCAGGGTTGCTTCCTCATCAGATTTCATAACCTTGATCCAACAAACCCAGCTCTTCTCTACTTGCATCTCTCTTACTAAGAGCTTGACTTACCTCTACATTTCACATTTGAAGCAGGTCTTGAAAACACCTGAAATCTCCAGATGGCAAATTCAAAAAAAAAGTTCCACAAATAAATTTACTATAACTCTACCCAATGCCAAGACACTACTAAACAGGTCTGAATGCATTTAAGCCTTCTTAATTTCTAGTCCAGTTACAAGCACAGGCTAGTTAGCTGCTAAGATTTGTTACCTCACTTCAGCAAATATTTTAATGTATGACACTATCAATCAATTAAAATAAGACAGCAATGACTTGTTCTTTTGAGCAGACCAAGTAGCTGTCCCTTCTGACTTCACCTGCCTCATATAATATACAACTGCCAATGCACAACCAGGTCAAACTGGATATTAAAAACAATATTTTCTTCACTGAAGTTATTTTCAACATACCCTGTGAATTTAAGGCATGAAGACGAAATGTTATTTTGATAGAAAATATCCTAGCAATTTAAGAGTGCCCTGAGAACCTATTCTACTCTAAAGGTAACCAGTATAAAATATGCTGCCTTATCTCTCCCTTCCTGATCCATGCACTAGGTCTTTAATCCATTTGGCTCCTTTTCTGCTCTGTATGACTCAGTTAACCATTCCTCTTTGACAAAACCTTGCCAAGCACTCCCAAAACTTATGCAAGTTACACTGCACTTCCCATAACTCAAAGCTCAACCTGGTATCTTGTCAGACAAACTAATACTGGTAGAGAAAAAGCTTTCAAAGCACACAAGACTTCCCAAATTGAAGATATGAGCAACCAACTCCATCCACAGGTGAAGAGCCTTACAACTGTTAACAGGTGATAACACTGTTTTATCTAAAACAAGGCTGTGTATTTTCAGCCCTTTCAACTGTTACTACAATTCTACAGTTATTTCAGGGGTTTTCCCCAAAAAGTTCTTAATGACAACTTATCTGCCACTGGCAGGTTAGTTCCTTTAATAAATCTTAATCTTAAAGTCTATCCAGGTTTAGCAACCAGTGAAGATCCATAAGAATCCTTAAACCAAACAACAAAAAACCCCTCTTGCCTTTTATGTAATATGTACCATTTCTCCTCAAAAACACACTCTTTTCCCCTCCTCTTGAAATATTAACTACTGTCCTTAGAGTCTGCCATTTCCCAGAGTACCTATCATCACCTGCTTTCAACATTTCTACAGCAGCAGCAGCAGCTATTTTTCTTTGCCCTCGTCTCTAAGAGAGAGAATTTCTCATGAACCTGAAAGTTCTGGGCCTTATACACTGACCACTCTTTCTTAACTGTAAATGTGCACAGAAAGCTGATTTAACTATTTATTCTTCATTTTCCACAGAAAATAAACAATCAACCTAGGCAGAAGCATCACCTTTTTTCTCTCTAAAGATGGATTCCTTAATAATCCTAGCCAATTTCCTAGTTTTCCAGTAAAATTTCTGGCAGTCATGGGAAGGAAAAAAAAAAAGTCTACAGTGACAAAAAAAGTATTTGGGAAATCTATTTTTAAATATAGGACTGTAAATGGAGATGTCAGTAAAGTAACTCAGTGTTACCAAAACTGAAACCAAATTGATTCCAGCATCCTGTAAGAGACACTGCACACTTCCAAAAGGACAGGCACTGTGATGCCATGGTTGACCTCTCACACCAATCACACTCAAACTTCATCCTTGCACAACATTTGCCTGAATCTGGGGCCAGGCAGGGGAGACAGGCACGTGCAGAGTTTCTTCCAGGAAAATCCTTGCTATGGAAGGCTGATGATCCAGGAGACTTCAGCCATGTCACTGCCAGCAGCAGCAGAGAGGAACCCAGCGTCCTTCCCTCGCCCTCCTGCAGTGCCTCAGCCACAGAGCCCAGGTTATTTACTTTTCCTGACAGGAGCCTGCTACACCACCCCCTGTGCCAGGGCTGCACCTCGGCCCAAGAGTTAGCTTGTAACAGCAACATAGTAGCACTTGTACCAGATGCAGCCCCAAGGAGTCAAGTCATGTTAATCTGCATACTAACAGCAATCTCATATATTAGCTCTGAAGCCATGCCTTAGATTCTGTGTGCAACAAGGCAGCAGTGGCTCTAAGGAGCACCTGTCATACACCAACACACAGCTTTTAAGTGAATTGCCATTAAAAACCCTATGAGTACAAAACTCCTGAGCTTAAACTGGCTGCTCTAGTCACTTTTAGAAACACTGGATGCCACCTCTTCACTGTTAATTTCTGCTGCATGATGGAGACATAAACAATTATACAACACCAAGCTTTATTTCTGCTGCAAAATTAACCAGCAGAGGGGGTTTACATCAACACCACCTCTTCTCACGGCCCTGACATCTCCAAAATGTTCCAACGACCTCGGTATCCAAACAGGAACAGAGAAAGAGATGACTGCTTGAATTTTGTTTAGGCTAAAAATAAGCAAGGGCCACTTGCTTAAAAAAAGGAAACTGAACTGGCCACATATTGTGAAGAAAAAGAAATTGACCTTGGAGTAGTCACCAAAATCAGGGGGAAAGCATCTGCATCTGCTCACAATTTTAAAAAGCCACACACTGTAGGAGACACAGGCCCTGAAAAAAAATCTGTGCTAAACTGCTGCCTACACATTCAACTCCTCAGTAATTTGCTTTCTAAATAAAAAGTCTGCAAGCCAGTCCATAGTGACAGAGGCAGTCAAACATGAATCCCTAAAAAAAACACCCCACAGTGATTACAAAATGCTTTGTTAAAACAATTTTAGATAGCGTTCTACAGAGTTTATAGTTCAGCTAAACAAATCCATGCTGGCTAGAACAATAGCCTAACACAACATCCTACCAGGAAAACAGCACCAATTGTAAGTGCAACAAAAAACTATAGTTAACTCCTCAAAGATTATCCCCTATTTGCAAAGGCTGTTTAGAGCACAATCGCACGTTTGTTTGCTCCACTCTTTGCTCGGGCTCCAGTGCTGCAGTTTATTCCAGCTGGGCAGACCTACCCCGGCACAGGAAAACTGCAGGCTCAGGCCTTCGTTTCTCGTAATTGTCTGTGGGAATTACAAACAGCAGTGAGAACACAAAAGCTGGGATATGTGGCTTTAGAACAGCACAGAGTGGCACACTTAATCCCCTTTTAATTTGAAGTACACCTCAACCAAGGAAGAATCAATCCTTCACATAACACTAAGCTTCCCCGCGTTTTCTCCAGTCTAAGTTTGCTTTTTCCGAGCTCATATTTCAGCACTGAGAAAGAACATAGAAACAATATATTATTATATTAACAATACTATTGACATTCATGAGATGTATGAACCAAGTGGCATTACTGAGGCATCCTCCCTGCCAATAAAGAGATACAGCACTCCCTGACATCATGTGCCTTAACTTACTTACCTTGCACCTTATACAAAGCAAAACTTCTATGGCAAAACTCATGTGTTTCCAACCTATTCACAATTTATTACCATATGCCTTTTATGAGCAATACAGAACAAAAAACTGCTGATACAAGGACTGACAGCCAGAGCTCCTGTTTGCTTTGAGTGAGCAGCTGAGATACAAGCAAGCAAAAACCACCATACACGTGAAGGCTGCTGAACATCACTGGTTTAGCCAGAGGAAACAACACTTACTAGGATGGCAGTCCTCCACCCACCACAACAAAACTCCAATTACAAAATCGTAATTACAATCACACTATGCCTTTTCCTCTTCTTTTTTTTTAAGCTGAGCCATTACTGCAATTTATTGAAGCCATCCACTGAGGACATCTTTTAAAGCAAATGCCTATAATTCAATCTGATGCACAGAGATAAGCGGTCAAGGGCAAGCATTCGTATTAAGGCTCTAAAGAATGAATGCATCTTCCAAAATGCTTACTAAAGAACTCTGTGCTCCAAACACATTTCCATTTAGGACGCTTTGTGCCCTTTTCTCACAATCCCACCCCTTGTTGGAAAGATTAAAGCGCATTTTACCTTCCGTCAGTAGAGGACAACGCAAACGGGTCACTTGAACTCTCTAAATCAGAGCCCTGCAAATTCCTTCTAAAAAAGGCAAATATTCTTTTAATTTAGAAGAAGAGCTTTCTAAATTAGAACTCTGCAAGCTCCTTTATAAAAAATAAATGCTCCTTTAACTAAGAAGAAGCGCGTTAAAAAGCTGAAGAAGAGATGTGGCTGTTCATATAAAGCCGGGCGAGTGAAAACAAAAAGCGTTGAGTTTTTCCTGCTTCTTTTTTCTTTTTTGTCCCTGACAAGCCGGATATCTCGCTAAGCCTTCAGGAAGCCGGCGACAAAAGAGGAGGATAAACCGAAACACCACGAACCAGGAAAAAAAACCCCTAAACACAACCAAAAATCGGTAAGAACACAAGGACATGCAGTAAGAGGCTTCCAGAGGGCTCTGAGGAGAAATTCGCTGGCGGCGCGACGGAGCGCGGGTGAGGGTGCCCACCGCAGCCCTGTTCTGGGGACAGGGACCCTCTCCCTCTCTCTCTCCCCCCTCGCTCTCCCGCTCCGCACGGGCACCGCCACCCTCACAGCCGCGGTGCCCGCCCGCTGCCCGCAGCGCCCTGTCGGGGCGGCGAGGGGCGGGCGCTGCTCACCCAGTGCCGGCGGCAGGTCCCGGGGGGCTCCCGGCGGGCTCCCCGCGGCCGCTCCGCC
>VZRZ01007215.1:0-67209 GCA_013398175.1 Climacteris rufus | reverse complement strand
GGGGAGGGAGAGGAGAAGGGAGGAGATGAGAGGACAGGAGAGGAGAGGAGAGGAGAAGACAGGAGAGGAGAGGAGAGGAGAAGACAGGAGAAAAGAGGGGAAGAGAGAATCAATTTCAACTCAGGAGTCAAGTGTGGATGGATTGCTTTGAGAGGGAATCAGTGATGCTGAAGAAATTCTGCCCTGGAATATGAGGCAAGGAAAGCACAGTGGTAGGTCCAGCATAAAAAGGGAATTTTCCTGCCAAGTTGCTGCTGCTGTGCTGCTGGCATCAGGAAGGTACTGTTGAATACGTTGTGGGATTTCTGGAGCAACAGAAAGAAAAGGCATAAATAAGATACATGGAAAAGTGTCATCAGTGCCTCCATGGGAGGTCCAAAAAGAGCTAGAAAGGGAACCCACACAACACTTGTTTTCAGCTCGTGTTTGTGGCTTCACAAAGGAATTGTCTGTCAAGAACAACTGCCTTTCCTGGCATTGCTGGGAAATGGTGCAAAGGTGGAGCTGCATAAACAGGACTGAGATCTTGGAACTGCAGGACAGCCCAGCTTAGCTACAGTGTGCAGAAACCCAGTTGTTTCACCAAGTGCCAGAACACAAGCTCCGAGTCAGGGAGGTATTTTTTTACATACATTTATGTTTCTTGTTATTAGTTATCACTAATTAGTTTTCACACTAATTTTAGCATGCAGTAAGTCCTTAAACAGTAGTTTCAGGCAGTTTATACTGTCTCTGAGCTTTACAAGCAGCTGAAACAGCTGAAAAATTGCTCTGTGTGGAGTAGAAATAATTTTATAATCTCACAAATAACTAGTTTCAGTTCTTTTTCTCTCAGCGTGGCTTTTTGTAAAAGCCAGCAATAACAAATAGCAACCTTCTTCTAAATTTTTTTTCTACAAGGAAAAGGGTTATGAAACCTGATATCCGCCTTGGAAAAGTTATGACCGACTGGAAATGTTATGAAAGCATTAAATAGGCCAACCAGGCCAAGCAATGCTATTCAGAGACAAGTTTTGTAGAACAAAAGGAGTTGTTGCCTAAGACAGTGCAGAGATAATGTGTGTTGCTGGCCTTGGTGGGTTAGCTTGGATGCTGAGCCCTCCCTCTTCACTGACAGTCTCAGCTGGCATCTCTGTAGATAACAGGAGCAGGTGACTGTGAAGGGCTTTTCTCAAATGACCAAGTGGGAATACTTCAGATTCAAAATGGACAATAGCATGGCATGGAGTTACACCCCAAACCCTAATGCAGCCTGAATTTGCAGTTTCATTCCTAAGGATTCATTGTCGAAACCAGAGCTCACAAAGGTGTGTGAAGTCACAGATAAACCTAAGTTTAGGGGAATTTATAATCTTGTCAATTGTGGATTATAAAACCTGCTCTGTATCTGCAGCTCTGCAAGTGACCAAAAATAGTGAAGAGTTATGATGGCAACTATCAGTGACCGGTTAAAGGATATAAAAGGAATAAAACTCTTCAGTGTTTCTTGTTTGTCTCTTCATTCAGCATTATTTTTTCCACTGTTTTCACTCAAACTGTGGAATCTGAGGATATGATGTCAGCTAAAGCTGATGTGAAAACAATCTGGAGCTAAATGTGACCTGCAGGGTGCTGGCATCTTCTTCCACTTCTGTTCTGCTGTGCTCACCATCAGCTTCCTGTGGATGTGAAAGAACAGGCACAAAAAGCATACCTACAGCTGTTGTTCAGCAAAACCTGTTTCAAAGTGATCCAGCTGCAGAAGGGTGTCGAGGGCCTGCCCCTAAATCAAAGCAGGAGCTCTGGCATCTGCTGTTTGGCAGGAGCTGATTCTGCTGGAGGTAGTCTATCCACTGAGAATTGCGTGGGAAAACATTGACACTCTGTGGCCAGACAGATAAAATGCAACTTCTGAAAAGTCCTGGGTTTTCGTTGCTTTCATCCATTTTACCAGACAGAAAGGGAGTAAAGAACATTTTGTAGGTTTTATTCTTGTTGCTAATTTCCATTCTCTTTTCAATAAATTTTGTTTATTGGTATAAAATGTCCTAAACAGGCAAGCTAAGACAAAAACAGAAAACAGATGATAAAACAAAACCTTGCATCCAAACCCCCTGAATCTGTGGAGCAGTGAGACTCCACTGCTGCTCTGGAGCCTGGAATGTTGTACAAAGTGCATTTTCAGGCCCATGGTTATGCTGTCATTATAATCGCATTTTCTTCCTCCGGAACTTGAACAAGGGAAGGCCACCCTAAGGGCAACTGGATTTGTATATTGCAAAGCAAAATTTCCTCCAGACTAATCTGGAGAGATGAACTTTGTCAGCATACCTCCAAGGTATAACTTTTACTTCCCAGAGAAGTAACAGATGAGGTATTACCTATATCATCATGTTTAGTGCAGGTAGGGAGTACTGTTAAGCATCATTAGATAGTCTCTGTAGGGCTTCCTCCTGATAGCAGCCAAAGGAATACTGAAAAAAAAAAACCAAAAAACCAAAAAACAGTCATGGCTTTTACATTCAACAGATGGAGGAGCAAATACTAGGATACGGAGCCTTTTTTAGGCACACAGAACGTGGATATTTTTGTAAGTGTACCCATTTTTGCTCTTTTTTTTATTTTCTCTTCAACTAGAAACATTAAGAATAATGAAGAATTTAGATCCTTTCATGATAGTCAGAGCTTATGTTAACTAATTTCTAAGGTGACAACGGCATGTTTGCAGTATGTGGCACAGACGAGTGTATGACCTAAGCCGGGATAGAGACCAATTGTAAGAAGAAGAGCTAATGAATGGTTGCAGGAAAGGGAGTGGTGGTGTCAGGATAGGTAAGGATGCAAAATAAGCTGCCCTGAGGAGACAAAGCTAAGATGTAAGGGGTCAAGAAGGAAGAGATCTATCAATTTAAGGAGTAAGAAGGACCCAAAATGAGAGTTTCACAAATACAGAGTGCTGCCAATTTATGTGGCAAAAAGTAAAACAATTTGGGCAGCACTTGAATAAATGAGTCTACAGAGAGGACCTGCATCCTGGTAAAATTCTAAACAGCTTTAGAAATTATGAATTCAGAGACTAGAGTAACAGTATTTACGAAAATATTCTACACTCATATACAAAAAACATAATAATTCAAATAGAAGTCAAAGCAAGGCAAGTAGTTTTACTTTCCTCATCAGCTGTTGCAGCACCTGCCAGCTAAGGCACGAGAACATGAGGGAAAAAAGCCTTTGCTCTGTGCAATATTTCTCCACCTCATTGTCAGGGTGCAAGGAGGGAGTCTGTGGTCAGGACCTGTCCCAGTGTCCCCAGGCAGGGAGCAGGCAGGCTGGAGGCATGCATGGACACCCCCAGCCCTGGCCATCGGGTGTCTGTGCTGAGCAGGACCTCACACCTGTGGACACGTTTGTGTCCTGGTAGGGACACAAACCTGGTTTGGTTTGTGACCTGGTTTGGACCTGGTTTGGGTCCTGGCAGGGCTGGGGACAGAGGAGAGACAAGGACAAAGCTTCCTCCTTTGAGAAGGGTGATATGGCATCAGCCAGGGTGTAGCAGGTGACTTTTTGTGCTTTCCAGCTAGAATCATTCCCTACTGAGAAGAGTTAACTGTGGAAAGCACAAAGCTGATCTGCTTTGATCAGCATATCTGCTGCCAGTTATGCTACCAAAAAATCATTTGCCTTCATCAAATGTTTGTCCCAAGAAATGAAGGAAAAAAAATGACCACAGGATGAGCTGGACCGTGAGAAGAATGCCCTATTTCCTACACCACCAGGAATGCCCTGGAGGTACCAGCACCTCTCAGAGCGCTTGATGGGCACCTGAAGGACAAATGCTTAACATCTGCAGTGTGTTTTGTTGTGTGTGTCTTGTCATTCTGAACTTCTGTGTGTTGGTACAACTTTAAGTGATCACGTCTTGTCAAGAGACATCACTGCAGGCAGGCTTTTCTAGGGCATGTCATAGCCTGTGGCTGCCTTGTGTAACTTTCAGACTATGCTAAGCCTTGTTTCAAGCCTCTGGGGATTCGTCTCGGGAGGAAGCAGCTTGCTTTCAGCTGCCAGCTCTCACAGCTACCCACTGACCCTGATGGAACAGGCAGCTTCCTGGGCACATGCCAGGGGAACTGGCACTAGTCTGTCAGCAGGGGTGAGTTTCCTGTGGGCATGCCAGAAATCAGGGGCAGAACAAGAGGAATGGACCAGGATGCAGAAAAGAAAGAGGCCAAACTTCCGTAAGCTTGAACCATCACATTTGGCTTTGCTGTGGTTTTAGCTTGGGGCCCTGGCCAGGTCAAATCCAGCGACCCCTGCAGGTCCACAAGGAACTCTCAGAGGCCAAACCCAGAGAAGTCCCCTTCAAGGTGACTGCCAGCAGCAGACAGGTGGCTCTCCAGGTCAAGACATCCCCCTGTGTCCAGGGCCTCCTTCAGCTCCCAGTGGGCTTTCTCACCAGCTGCCAGTCTGAACACCCCCTCCATTGGTAGTCTTTCCACATCTGGTATAGTGAGGAGATCCTGCAGGAAACACGGGCAGGGCTGGGTTCTTGGTGGCTTTGGTGGCCTTTTTCAGAGACACAAGCATGTCTGGATGGGGAGGCACACTCTGCCTTTACTGGACTGAGAGCTACTTGTTGTTCCAAGCAGATGTCATTTGGATGAACACTCACAGTAAGGACCAGACCCACACCTGTTATTCCTGGCTCTGCTGAGGCTTGTCTCCCTGGAGCTGCCTTCCAAAGAGGTGACACAGGTTGGAACAAAGGCCATGAACATAGTGATCAGGACAAAATCCCCATTATTGGAATATCTGGGGCATGGGAAGGAGGGGGGATTCTCTCTTATGTTGTTAGTACTGATTATTGCTTTTTGTGATGAGTATCTAGGAAGCAGAGAAATGCATGCCTAAAAGACAGTAAACAAATAAATTGACTGAAATTCTATGAAATTATAAATGGAATTAGCATTGCTTCTGAGAATTCGGGGACATGAAACACAAGACAAGAACATTTGTTCTGTCCACAGAAGACATAGCTGGAGTAGAGGCTGTCCTCATCTCTGAACACAATGTCTGAATTATTTAGCATCTGGCCTCTCTGTTCCAGCAATAGATGCACTCAGAGCTCATCTTGTCTGCTTTTACTTTCTTTCCTTTCATTCTTTCTTAAGCAGACTTGTAATTGCTCCTATATATTATTTATTGGAAATGCTATGCTTTGTGGCATAGCTGTGGGTGGAACAGACTCTGCAGGCACAGCTTGCACCCTGTGTTTGGAATAATTGTCAGGAAGAAAGAAAATAGACTGTGGTTCAATACATAGGGTATAACCATGCAAAAGAAGGAAAAGAACATAGAGTTTCCTCTATTTGCCCATGAATTACTGTATTCTGTGCCATAGAAACCTGAAGGGAATCATCAGTAAAACTGTGCTTAGTTGCATGTGTTATTCTGCTTTATTTGTTTTCTTTCCTCTTTTCTTTTCTTTTCTTTTCTTTTCTTTTCTTTTCTTTTCTTTTCTTTTCTTTTCTTTTCTTTTCTTTTCTTTTCTTTTCTTTTCTTTTCTTTTCTTTTCTTTTCTTTTCTTTTCTTTTCTTTTCTTTTCTTTTTTTTCTTTTCTTTTTTTCCAAAGCACCCTTCTTTTACAGCATTTGAGAAAGTGATGCAATCAAAGACTACATCACATCATATTTCAAATACTCATTTATTCATTGACTGTTAGAGTCTCCACCCTTGCTTCCTGTATCTGTATTTTAGTTTATTTTAAAGAAATCATGGTGCTATGAATGTCTGGTCAGATGCAACAGATGTGTGTGTCACAGTTACCTATCAAGTCTCAGAGAAGACCAGCAACATCAAAGGCAGGAGAAACATGAAAAGATCAAGAGACTATTCAGCCTTTGGTAAGTCTAAAGATACCAAGCACCTTGATCTCATAGGACAATTAAATATGGGAAGGAAGGTATTCCAAAGTGGTGAACAAGCAGATGTTCAAGCCAGACAGTTAAAATATAACTTATTTTAAAAAATGAAGAACATGGACAAAAAGATAACCCTCAGGCAGCAACACACATTTCAGGGTGTGCAAACAGTCCCCTGAAGGGCCAGAATAGTTCTCTTTTTTAAATCCCCATCTAGAGGGCTTCCTGCCAATTTTTGCACTTAGGTTCTGGTTTTAGAGAAATCACAGATGAACATACGCTGCACAGTTATGTATATACAAACATTTGTGTGATGGTGTGTGTGTACTGTGGGATTACTCTGTGACAAATGCTGTAAAGAACCATTAGCTTCTGAGTTAACCTGGAGCTTGACAACAGTGATCTGGATGATGGGGTCAAGAGCACCCTGATGAAGTTTGGTAATGATACCACCTGAGCAGGGTAGCAGACATTTCAGAAGGGAAAGCCATCCTGTAGGAAGAGCTGGATAGGCTGGAAGTGCGGGTTAATGAGAACATTATGAACGTCAACAGAGACAAATATGTAAGACCTTGCACCAGGGAAAGCAAAATCCAGGAGTGCAGCACAGGCTGGGATCAATCCAGCTGGGAAGCAGCTCTGTGGAAAGGGGCCTGGGGTCCTGGTGGGTGAGCAGTCGATGGGAGTGACCAGTGTGCAGCTGCTGTGGCAAAGGAAGACAAAGGGCTGCATCAAGGGCATCGCCAGCAGAGATAAAGAAGGTATTCTCCCACTCTCCTCAGTGCTTGTCAGGCCACACCTGGAATACCGTGCTCAGTTTTGGTCCCAGCTGTAGAAAAAAAGTTGTGGACAGGCTGGAGAGGGTCCAGAGAAGGGACAGAAAGATGCTCAGAGGACTGGGAAGCCTGCCATATGAGGAGAGACCAAGAGAGCTGGGTTTGTTGAGCCTTGAGAAAAGAAGGGTTATGGAAGACCTTATCACTTTGTTACAATATTGAAAGGGTGGCTACAAAGAACATAGAGAATCCCTTTCTACAAGGAGTCACACGGGAAAGATGAGGAGTAATGTGTACAATGTTACTGCTGGGGAGATTCTGGTTGTGCACAGGAGGACAATTTTTCACGAGAACAATCAGCCATTGGAACAATCTGCCCAGGGAAGTGGTGGGTTCCCAGCATTGGACACTTTTAAGATTTGGTTGGAGAGTGTGCTGAGCTTTTTTTAGACCATGCTTTTGCCTTGGAAGGTTGGCTGGACCAGATGATCCTCGAGGTCCTGACAGCCTGGTATTCTATGACTCTACAATTCTACAAACCTGTCTTACACATCCACAAGCTGCATAAAGCTCGTGGAGGCTCTTGGTGTCAACCAGCTCTGTGGGCTACCTATGGGAGAGACATTTATCACAAAAATATCTTGCAAAACATTGTCTGTAGGACGCCTTGCAATCCCATGCAGCCTGTCTGGGCTGGACTCCTTGTGTTCTTTTGTTTCTCATTCATCTTCGTATATTTAAAAGATGGAAAACTGAAGCATCTTGCCCCCAGGGGAAGAAATATGACCACCAGTGACCCAGACACTGACCAGACAGTCCCTTCCACGAGCTGTGCTGAACTTCATGCCCAGCAATGTTGGCTTGTGATATGGAGCTGTCATGCGGAGATTATTGCTGGGGAAAATGCATCTCCCACAGATGCATTAAAAGTTCCCCCACGGTCCCAGGGAAGCAGGGCTGAATCCCATTTCCTTCTCAAAGAAAGGTGGCTGGAGAGCAGGTCTGCCTTAATGCTGTGATGTGAGGTCTGCACACCTCCTAGGAGCAAAACCCAGCCAATAAACGAGGTAAATAAATACTGGCTTTGCTGGGACTCTGCTGGGTGTCATCAGCTGCTCTTGCATAAGTGACTCTGGGAGTTGTTGCAGCAGCACATTTTTGCCTCTGGTGTGTAAAGTTCAAGCGCTGCTGTCTTGTCAAACAGTTTTCCTTTCTTTTAGGGGATTTTTTTACCCCCTCAGCCACATAGGACTGACTTTGTTTCACTTGAAAAACTGAGAATATAGTAAATACTTTGATACAAAGAATTTTAGGGATTTTTTGCCCAGGGAAAGGCATTTTGACTTGTATTCCAATGAGACATTAAAAAAACATGCTTGTGTGCATTGTTTAAAAATGCTGTTGTTACCATTTGCACAAAAGGCAGTCGAAGCTGATGATACAGTGATTTGTTTTGTGCTTTTTAATGTAAGACTGGCATAAAAATTGTTGTCTTGTTGCTCAAGAGGCTTTAAATCCACACCCTTGAGCTGTGATTCAGCAAATTCCCAGAGTAACCCTGGTCTGAAACCCGAGTTCCTCCTTGTCCTGTCCTGTTGGGGGTGGATTTCTCCTAGACAAGCCAATGAAAAAAAGCTCATTTATTTATGTATGTGGTGAGGAGGAAACTTGCTCCACTGTCTCCCCACCTCTTCCTGCAAAATGTTCGCTCTCTCTTGCTGCAATCACTTTGGGTCCTGAATGAAATGGAAGTGAGCAGCAGCAGCAGAGCTGGGGTGTAGAAACTGCTGTTTTGAACATCACTCCCTGGCTCTGCTCCACACCTCATAAATAAGAGCTCTCACCTCATTTTAGCTACAGAGAGAAGCAAAAGGCGGCTGCCTGTGTCTTTCTTCAGGAGACCTAAGCTGCTCTTTCGGGCAGGCAGGACTGAGCACTCTGCTATTAACTGACATCATCGAGGAAATACGCTTGCTTTCTATTTCTTTTGGCTGCGTTTTTTTCTTTTTTCCCCACAGCTGCCGCAGTATCTCGATGGGGAAGCTGATCTCCAAAGGCTGGCGGAAAAGAGATGCTCGAGTTGTCATGCTGGGGCTCGACTTCGCTGGCAAATCCACCCTTCTGTACAAACTGAAGAGCGGCCAGGCTGTGGAGACCTGCCCGACGGTGGGATTCAATGTGGAGTCTCTGCAAACACCCTGTGGTTTGTCCTTCACCCTCTGGGATGTTGGCGGACAGGACAGCCTGCGGGCAAGCTGGCCTGACTACCTGGAGGACATCAACACGCTCATCTTCGTGCTTGACAGCGCGGACGTGGCCCGGCTGCCCGAAGCAAGGGCGGCACTGGAGGAAGCCCTGGGCCACCCCAGCATGGCCGGCATCCCCGTGCTGCTCCTGGCCAACAAGCAGGAGGTGCCGGGAGCGCTGGCTCCCGCCGAGCTGGGGGAGATGCTGCGGCGGGGGGCGCTGGCAGGGCACCGCTGGGTGCTCCGGGGCTGCAGCGCCCACACCGGCCAGGGCCTGCAAGAACTCCTGGCCATCCTGGGAATGCTGCTGCGGGACTCGGAGCAGAGCTCCCTATGCCAGGAGCAGCCCATCACAGGGCTGGCAGAGAGGAGGCAAGCTCCTGAGCAAACCTGAACCTCAGGTGGACCCCTCCCACTCATCGCTGCCAGCAGGTTTGCCACGGAGGACTCCAGCCTCCAGGCACCCCCTACAATGAGCAGAGCTGCAGCTGGCACACGCTGTGAAACAGCCAGCTCCTCACCACTGAGACCCACCAGGAGGATCCCTGAGCAAAACTCCCATCATGGAGCAGTTTTGGCCCCATCTCTTGGACTGTCATCACTGGCTGCAGCTTGTCCCACTGTCAGCATGTTCCGCTCACCCACCGCACTTTGTGTCCAGAGGTTCAGCACGGACGCTTTCAGCCAGACCAGTATGAATTACAACAGGGATGCCTACAAGGGACAGACCTTTTCATCATTCTGCAGCTCCCAGCCCAGATGCATCTCTCCAGATGGGGTGATCCTCACAGGGGGAGCTTGGATGTGTCCCATGCTCCTTCTCCCTCAGCACGAATCACAAGTTCATTGGCTGGGACAGCAGGAAGACACTAAGAGGAATGGCTGAATGGGAGCAGCGTAAGCTCAGGACTTGGAATGGCCAAGCAGCCAATTGGTTTAATGTGGCATCTACAGGTATAATCTTCAAGCCATGGAAGCAAGTTGGGATTTGATGGTGTAATGCAGTTTGAGGATGTGTGTGTATTAATTTATGCATTTCTTGTAATGTTTTTTTCTTTGTCCATTTGTAATTTTTAAAAAATACTGATTTCATGAAAGTGGTACCTCATTATCCTTGGATTATGTTTAAACGCAAAGAAATCAGACCTGACTTTTAGATGCTTGGAAATATGTCTGCATCCTCATGGTGGCCTGAACAGCCAAGACAAAACCCCATATCTGAGACTGCATGAAACTGCATGAGGCCTCTCCACATGCAGTTGTTGGTAACCACATGCACCTATGAGGACAGGCTGCTTGGTGACCAAAGGTCTCTCCATGCTCAGCTCTGTCCTGGGTCAATGAAAAGACCCCAGGCAGCTCCTGACAGCAGCAGGTGCCATGTGGCAGTGATGGTCTCTGTGCAATCCTGCTCACCCTACCATTGGAAATCCCTGTAAAATGTGTACATGAGGGCTCCCTGTATCCAAGATCCTGTTATCCAGGGTTAAAAATTAAGATATCTCATAGTAGTGCCTGCTTTATTTTGAAATGAACGGGGGAAAGGGGAGAGCTAGGATACAGAATTTCCATTTCTATTTTCCATTTCTGTTTCTATTCAGAAATAGTTGCTTTCAAGGAATAGCATATTCAGCCTAGAAACACCAAGGAGAAATACGCAGCAAAACCCTCTTCTGTTCATACCAGTGCATTTTCCAGTTGTTAGGGAATTAATCATCCAGCTGTTACTGGTGCTGTTATTGGCCACACTTCATAGAAGGCAGCAGCCGGAATAGAGAGCTCCAACAGTCATGGAGAAACAGAATCAGGCATTATAGGAAGGTCTCAGTAAAAGAAATCCTTCCCAATTGTTTTAGCTGTGTTAATGTAGAACTACTACATGCTAAAAAACAGCACTGCAGTGTTGATCTGGCCTAAGTGATCATGGTTATGAGTCTATTTAAACAGCACTGAATCATGTAATTAATTACATGGCAAACCTGTGTGCATGGTAAGGAGGACAAAATCACATCTTGAAATCTTTGCAGGTACCATAAGCTGGTTGATCCTCCTTCAGCTTACTGTAGGTGGTCATTGTTTGCCTCTAACACAGAAGGTTCCAACTCATGTGTTGGCCATATTGAACACCAGTCCTAGAGGCACAAAACAAAAGGCTCTATGTTGCACTGCCATGCCAAAAAATATCCTCCTTGTTGGGTTTGCTGGCATTCAGATCTTGCATCTCACACAGTATAAAACAGAGAATTGTACCTTAGGGAAAACTCAACACAGACTGAAAGCCTGTCCTCGTGATGTGGCTTAAGTGGCTCTTGATGCCTGCATTTGACTGTACAGGATTGTCTGCTAGTAGTTAAAAGAGGCACTGAAGCCTTCCCGTTTTCCTCTGAGTGTTTTTTAAGCTCTTTAAAAAGACAAAATTAGGGTTCTCTGGTAGCAAATAGAGGTAAGCCTCTATCCACCAGCCTTTGGTAGATATCACTAGTTAAAAATTAAAATAGCAAGTTGGGAGGCGGGCAAGAAGTGGCCTTGGAAACCCGGAATGTCTGAAACTGATGAAGCAACGTTCCAGTTACTGAAGTGTTCTCACTTCCCCTCAAGCAGGAATTTGGCAAAACACCCTATCTCATGGGGCATCATGTGATTTACCATCCTTGTTTTCTGGGATAAGGCTTTTCTGGGCGCTTGGTCACATTACTCAGCCCGTTTATGCCATTGTTAAGAGACTGTCAAAACAATGATGGGTCATAATATTTGAAATAGCAATGCCGAGTTTACTTCTAATTATTTCTCTTTTCTCCTGTGTTGGGAAGCTGTTAAAAGAAGTCAGTCTAATGAGCACTGCACTGCTGTCATGAAAGGCTTGCAGGATGCTCACCCAACAGGACTTTAATGCTTCAGAGTCAAAACTCCTGCCTGGTTCAAGGAGAGCAGCATGGCAGTCTGCAGGAAGCAGCCAGCTCTAGGGAGGGAAGTTTGTTACCTCTGTTGCCTGGCAGTTCTGCAGGAAAGCCCCTGCCACATGGAGTGGCATTAATCCCTAAAGCATCTGTCTTCAGCATGGATTTCAGCCAGGAAAGCACCCTCAAACTGAGTTTCCATGTTCCTGGGCGTGTGATAGATGTCACAGTCTCTGTACCAAGTTCTAAAATAGCACAGCTTCTCTTTGACTAGCAGGTAAAAGAAAGATTCTTAGGACTTTGTTTCAGGTTCCTAACAAATTTGAAGCATCCTTCAGGTTATTTGCCCCAGAGCCCACTCTGGTTGCTCAAGATACCTTTTTAGAAGTATTCTGCAAGCACTCTGGTATGTATTAAGCTTTACAGTAACGTAGCCAGAATCCATAATTGTGCATTAATCTTCCCAGCCACCACTCCACTGACATGAGCCATACAGCTAAGTATCTACCCCTGCTGGAGCTGTCAGAGCAGCCTCCCTGCCCAGGCCCATCAGCAATTCCAGCCCTTGGGCCTCCCATCCCTTCTCTGTTTCACAGGGAGCACTGCAGTGGGAGTTACCATCATGTCTTGCTGCTTTTTTCAACAACACCGAGACACTTCAGTCCTGTTTCACACTGCTTATGGAAGGCCATAGCTTATTACCCACTGATTTACTAATGTTTCTGTGGGACTGATTTTTAAAGCAGCATACTGAGCATGAATCCAACACAGATTTACGTTTTAATTTTTGTCAAAAACTTTTCCATCCACCTCCAGAGAGAAGGAAAGCAGGAAACTGGAGGGAAAAAAAGGCACAACCAACCAACATTAAAACCAGTACAGGAAGGACGATTCACCTTTTCCCCTTCTCTTTACCAGGATGGGAAGAGTGAGTCATCTTTTCCCTGCTCTCTTCACAGCTTCCATTTTTCAGCCAGTCCATGACACAAAACAGTTTCTACTTGCACAGTAGCTGATTTCTGCTCTTGGCACCATCGCTTTATTTTTGGATGGACCTACGTGCCATTTGTCCTGCAGTTCCTGATGGAGTTCCCCTGATGGGTTTCAGTATTGCTGAAGGGCCTGAGGTAAGGAGGGGAACCACGAGATCCCAGGGCTGCAGGGTGAGGGCATGGACAGTTGCCAAGGAACTATTTAAAGAGGGAACAGGCAGCCACAGGGCGCATGAGAGGGAACTGTGACCGGATGTAACACCAGGAGAAGAGTATTAGGGCAGCAGCCAGAGACCTGGGAAATGCTTGGGGAAAAAAGTTCAATAAGAATTTTCTGAAAGGATAAGAAGAGCTTTCTTTCCAAGCACAACATGGAAAAAAAGGGCCCAAGCTCCTCTTTTTGTTAAGAGACAGGCTGTATAATGCAGTGGAATGTTTTGATTTTCACTTCATACAGCCAACAGCTGTAGATTAATTTCCTTCTTTTAAAGAACCCCTGAAATACCACCTATAAATATTCACCCCATGTAACTCACCAATAAGAAATAAGGAGCAAACCCACATGTGATGCCACCTCTTAAAAAATCAATACTGTTGCCAATGGTATTAAAAACCAGTCATGCAATAATGATTAAGACAAATGACAAGCTACAGTTCAAGACATTAGATCCTTCAAAGGGTTAATTAAGTGGCCTTCATCTAAGCTTTCCAGTACTTGACTTTTTCATGATGCGTTTGCATGAGTCACAGCCCTGAGCCTGCCATCCAGGCATTGTTAAAAACACCAGGTGAAGCCTGGGATTTGGGCTAGGAGCTCAGCGATGCATCCATGGCCAGGAGTGCATCATCCCCCCATCTTGCACTTCACACAGTGTGACTTACATAAAATTCCTGCCAAAAGGAAAAAAAAAGAAAAAGGTAATTTAACCAACTGCTATGGCCCTGACCCAACAAGTGTGTCCCCCTCTGCCTGTGCCCCGCCGGCCTCTCTGTGGTCAGACAGAAGCACAAATCTCTGCTCCAACCCAGCCTGGGCACTTCTCACCTCCAAAACTCCAACCCAGCCTGGGACTTCTCACCTCCAAAGCTTTATGCTTTAAACCAGACCAGCACCATCAAGGTCTTGTCTGCTATTTGCTGTGAGAAACAATCTCCGTGGAGCTCCCAGAGCTCACAAGCTGTTGTTAAATTCTTCCTTGCACCTCAGATTTCTCTTAGCTTTTTTTGGCCTGTGCTGGCTAACCACATTTGGATGTGGCAATGAGGTTTTTTTCCAACAGGCCACAACCACTTGCACAAAAAACCCCTCCTTGGTGATCAGCGGCTCTGCAGTAATGCTTTGCCTTGGTTGTAGGAGCAATATTTGCTTTTTGGCCAAAACAGTGGTGGGGTTATGAAGCCACTGATTTCTGCAGTGAGAGAACAAAGTTGTGTGGGCCCATGTGAGGTTTAATAGTGGTGGGAAAGGACTTTGGAAAGACCAAATTGCAGGTTTCCTGGGGACGTAAAATACCAGGTGAGAGGAGAGATGGGGCCCTCATTTCCTGGGGGATCAGGTGAAAGCCTGTTCTGCTCATACAGACACACACTTCATTATTTCCTGACTTTTGACAGCACTTAACAGTAGGCCTTTTGTTTGATAATGGCATGGATGGAGACCAATGCTAAAAGTCTACCCCTTAACACAGGCACTATTACCAGAGACATGAGGTTTGGGTCAGCACAGGGCTGGAGCAGGTAAGGTGTCTGCACAGCACACCTCAGGGTGGACCCTTCACAAGGATGGAAAAGTAGCTTTTCTCTGTGCCTCAGGGAAAGTCAATAGAGAGGCAAAACATGACAGACCATTCCTGAGGAGGCTAATTTGACCCCTTGGTTTCCCCAGGCTTTCTCCCTTTATTCTCCTGTATTTCCTCCTTGGGAAGAAGCACTTGTGACTTACTTCAATGAGATGGTGCTCTATCTTCGATAAAAAATCCAGCCTCAATATTTTTGTTGTTCTTTTCTGCTCCCTACCTTCATTCCATATAATAAAAACTCTTGCATTGTTGTCTATCCTCCCAGCACCATTAGCAGAGGTAACAAATGACCCTCCCCTGGCACAGCTGAAGTCTCATTAGCTGCCTCCACTGCTGCATGGGAGCTCATGTGCTGCTGGTGGCAGGAAAATCGCAGAACAGGTCCTTGGAGCATTAACTCTCTAGGAAAAACGAGGGCCCTGAGCAGATGGAGAGGCTGAAAATGGCACAGACTGGCTTGTGACAGGCTGTGCCTTACTGTGCCCTCAGGGCTGCCCCCGGCTCGCCCTGCATTTGCCTGTCACTTTGATCAGCAGCCTGCAGAAATGCAGCCCCCTCCCTGCCCAGTCCATGGCCACATGGGACCATCTCACAGTCTCTGCCATCTTCCTCATAGGAGATGCATCCTAACTGAATTATTTCAGTCTCATTTTGGGGCTGGAACTTAATGGATCTTCTTGCCATTCTCTTGAAGGTGATGTGCCCCAGGAAAGAGCCTTTGATGACATGCCTGCTGTGAGTTTTGAGACTGCATGTTATACCCATGATGGCAGTACAAGTACTGCACTAAAAGTCATGTCAACCCTTTAAAAAGGAAAAAAGATAGAATATCAATACAAATAATATATGTGTAAAAAAAAAAAAAAAGGCAAAACCAACACCCAAACCCTAAAAAAGGGAAGGAAATTTCAGCTGCAAAATAAAAGCTACACATACCAGGCAGCCTCAAGTCAGTTGTTCAGTTCCCAGGGACAGGCAGAAAACCTGGTTCCATGCAGCCATCTACTTTATAACTCTGAGCAACTTCACACCGAGTAAGTAGTGAGCAAATCATGTGCACACCAACTTTCTCAGGAGTAATGGAGGGGGACAGCCTGACTTGGGAAGGCAGTTCCCAGGCACTGAGCTGGCAGCTGGCACTGAAATCTGCCCAGCAAGGAGCTTCTGCTTCTCTGCCACCACTTTTAACTCTAACAAAGTCTTAGGTTGGAAGAAAGATTGATGCAGTTCAGCAATCTGTTCTTTGATGATTTCCAAGGGGCCAGAAGAGAACCCCCAAGTCCTCAGTGTTAAAACACTTTAATGCTTGCCGTGCTTCTCTTTGAGGAGGTGATTGGGATTGGGGTAAGAGCAAACAAAGGCCCCGAGGGAATACTTGTAGCAGTGTTCCTGCAACTGGAAGTATGAAAAGAAGACCTCAGGTTATGTCAAGAAGAATCATGGACTTCAATAAACTTCCATTTCTAAACAGGTAGGACTCACATTTTCAAATTTTCTTTCCCATCTTTAAGGGCCAAATCTTCCTTCTATCACACTTTAGCTAATATACAACTGAGGTCAGCAAAACTCCTGGAGAAATTCAAGAGTTTAGATGTTGACTAAAATATCAAATACAGAGAAAACTGTGACCTTTACAAGAAGTGATTTCTTCCCTTTCCATCAGTTTTTAATATTTCAAACACAGACCTCTGGTTGAATTCCCATAAAACCAGCTCCCTGGATACCAATAGCCATGCAAATCTCAGTGCAAACACTTGGCTCTGTGCTGCTGAAAGTGAGGTTGGATTTAAAACCCCAGCGGTTTGTTAGCAGGGAGAAAGGAATGTGCTCCTGCTGCAGGAGCAAGTTGACACCTTGTTAAATACTCCCCTTGGAGTGGGCCCTTTTCTCAGCAAAGGGTTAAGCATTTCAGCACAGAGCCCTGAAACCTGAGAATTTGAGGCTGAGATGACAGAGCTGGCAGTGAGTATTATCGCTAAGTATCCAGCACATCCAGCTCCCTGTAGGTGTTCACAAATGAGCCCTTTGGACAGGAATTTTTCCATGTGAGATGCAACGTTTTAGCAACAATTGAACCAAACATGCAGAAAAATGGTGTGTGTGTGTGGGGGGGCGGATTAACCTCCTCTTTTTTTTTTTTTTCTTAAATTTTAATATTTGTTCAAGACCAGTAAAGGCAGTGGTTGAGAGATGTGAAACATGACAGAGACTGAGGGATGGGGCAACTGGAAGAGAATTTTTTTTGACAAAGCAATACATTTTTAAAAGTTTCCTATACATTTGACTGAAACATGAGAATTCGACAAGTCCAAACACTCCCTCTACACATTTTTCACCTCCTAAGATTTATGTGCTGCTGTGCTTAAAATGACAAAACTTAAGACCACGCAAACCACTCCTAGAGAACCAATGTCAAATACTCTCACAATTACAGGGCCAGACCTCCTGTAAGCTGGGGTCACCATGGCAAGAACAGAAGGAATTTATCCCTTACTTTCAATATGAAGAAATGCAGACAGTATCTAAATTTTAGGGATCTCTACCAGGACATAAAAGTATGACATGCAGGGGAAGCCAGCTGTGAACTGCATTGAACAGAAAAGAACAGTGATGGGTCTAATCTCAGGGCAAGAGCTGCAGCTTCCCTAAGCATTTCCCTGCACAAACCTGTAACTGAACTTGCTGAAGCCACTGGCAAAATATTTCAGTTTCATCCTCCCTCTTAATTTACAAAGAATTTTGTATGGGGGATCACCTGGCTCCACCCCTTGTTAGGGTTAAAAATAAGCAAATAAAGCCACTAAAAATGATCAGCCTGCGAATAACAGATGCAGACATGAGCTCCCATACACTTCATTTCAGCACATTAAAAAATCCAAGCACCAGTTTTCCACAGGACCCTACTCAGGAAAGCAGATGGTTAATCCATCTTCTACACCTCTAGTGTCTCTAGAGCCTACTTAATGTACTGAGCAGACAACCAACCTCCTCCTGCAGTTCCTCCACTGTGTCCAGAGAAGAATCTTTCTGCAGGGTATCTAAATCCTTCACTAAACTTGCTGGTTTTCCTCTGAGGTTGTGTGGTGACATTCACCTATTCCGCTGCTGTAGATGGAGGCACAGAGCAGCAGAAAGGCTTCAACCTTTGTTTTAAAACAAAAGAATATTATTAACATTCTTAGGAGTGATAAACGAGGCTGTGATCTCTCCAACATTAAAACCTTACAAATAAGGTAAGGAAAAATCAGCTCAATGTTCCTTTATAAACTGGGATGCTGCTCAAGAAAGCGGCATCATTAATTCATTTGAGCAGGAACCTGTTCTAGTTGCTGCAGTAGCAGCTGGAGGTCTCTGGGGCCAAGCCAGCAGCACAGACCACACCTGCCCATTCCCATTTCTGCAGCAGGCGTGACAGATGTACACACGAACCAGGATGAGGGAAGGAGAGAGCTGCTCCAGCTCCTAACGCTGCATCTTAACACGAGGTGCTTTTCCTGAAGTAATGGCCCACCCTGGAGCAGACCCGAGCGGCTCAGGCGGCTGCAGCTCACGCTGCTGTCGAGGTGACAGTGGCAATGGTGACAAATCCCTGCAGCAAAATCTCCCAAGGCTTTGCCTGTTGGAGCTCACAATTTTCTCTGGTTGGGTTTTTTTCCTTTTCTTTCTGAAAAGGGCTTCCTAATGGCTTGGCATAATTTGTTGTCCTACATATGTTTGAATAGAAGCATAATTACGCCACAAAAGGGAGTACTTTTCACACAACAAAACAGAAGGAACACAACACACTGCATTTGGTGGAAATGACTAGTTTGAAAGACATTCAGAATCTAGAGGGCATTATAGATCAGAGCAGACTAACAAAGTGGGCCTGAACTATCATTCAGTCCAATGATTAAAAAAAATAAATTAAAAATCTGCCTGTCAGTGGATCTTACTCATTTCTGTTTAACAGATCGAGCAAACAAAATGGAAGTGTCTATATTTTTAGAAGTATGGGGAACATTAAGACATCATCTAGGTTTTACTCCTTCTAAGTAAGACATGTCTTAAAACAATGCATTTTTTATGCCAATGTAGCGTCTTTCAAGTCCTCTAAGCAGGACCTAGAGGATGATTAACAGGTTGCAAACACACAACACAGCTGTTTGCCAGCTGAAAGCTGAAGGAACCAAAGGGATTAAACAGTTTTTGGAAATGGGAATTAAGTCCTTCTGAAATCTTTATATCCCCATGAAAGGGCATTTGTAAAGATTTAAATAAAACACGGAAGCTCATCTCCATCTCCCACTAATGGGGAGAGGAGTTCCCCCAAGCAACTCAGCGGGAAAGGATGGCAAAGCCAGAGCTGCAGTCACAGACACCTCTCAAGCAGTTCAAGTGGTCTCCCTCCACTGGTGCTGTCCCATCATTAAAGCAGGACTGTACTCATTAGGAGGCTGCCAGACAATTCAAATCTCTGATGGTTCCAATCTGTTCCCAATGGAAACCTGTGGCAGGGGGAGGGATGCTGGCCCTTCCTCCAAGCGACAGAGAGCCACGGCAGGCTCTCCTGCCTAAGCCCAGGTTTGATGCACGCTCCCTCCCAACCCACACTGGGCAGGAGTTGGGCCTGCTCGTGCAGCATCATCGCAAGCTTCAAATCAGTGCTGAACCAGCAACTGGCCTCACACTGGGAGCCTGGAAGGGACGATGCTGGAGGCAGAAGATGACTGTGACAGCTCCTTGGCACTCTGGTAGCCCTTCAAGCCTCTGACCAGAAGTCAGTGTTTCAGCAGGTACAGGGATCAGCGGCAGCCCACTTACCACAGCCTCGTGCACACGCTCGGGAAACGTCTCCGTACAAAGTATAAAACTCCGTATCCAAAGTTTCAGAGATGACTGCATTAGCTTGCTTTATTCGTACTTGTAACATACTTCAAACTTTGATGCGGAGTTCTGCTAACTAATATCTAGTCAAAGACAAAAACCCCTAAGTCAATCCATGAAGACTAAGCAGTTCCATAACCTTCAAAATAAGTTCTTGAATGTTTTTATAGTATTTGATAGCAGCTTTTTATTGGTTACAAAACCTAAGCCCATATACAAAATTAGGAACACATTTAGATGCCTCTTTGAAAGAACGTTTTAGTCTATTTTAACTGATAGTTTAAAAAAATAATAAAAACAATGCAATTTTAAACACTGTTCTGAAAACGTAAAAGTGCAGCAATATACTTTGTTTCCTTTATTAACTATGAAATGGTGCAATCCCAATCAAAAGCTGATAAGGTCACAGCAGAAAGAACTGAGCAAGCACTTTGACTTGCCTTACCCAGTTCTCCGATGTTCACTTTCGTTGTAATGCATTGAGTGCAAGAAAAGGATCAAATCTTTACAGTAGAGGAAAACTGTTGTTTCAGTATCAATTTGCATGTAATCTCCAGAATAACAGTGAGTGTAGGCTGAACCGGGTATGCCTCAGTCTATATGGCGTACAGGAGACTAGACTGAATTAGAAGGGGGGCAAATATTTGTTCACAATAACATCTGCTGGAACTCTAATTTCACAAAAACTTTGTGACCTTACCTAACTTTGACTTTTTATTGTTTAGTTTTTTAGCGAACACCACACAGTTTCAAGATTTTAGACTATAGTGTGTGAATAGGATGCAGTTACCATATGAAGCTTCAACTCAACTTCTGGGAAAAGAAAAAAGGCACAATGAACTTCAACTCAATTTTATGTGCACAAGAGTTGAAAAATCTGAGCCACCTTAAAGAGAAATTGATTCTAAAATTTATAAAACCTATAAATAATCAGAGGCCAAACCACTATATTAAAACAGATTATCTAGCAAGTAAAAATCTTGCAGTTTAAACATACGCTTGTATCCAGCTGAGATACAAGACACCTCACTCTTTAAAGTGGCTCCACCTTGGCAGATATATATTTAATGAATGCACACCTGCTATGTGTTGTTCATCAGTGGAAAAACAGCTGATCCACAAAGCTCTGATGGCATCTGTCCTTATCTTCATCACAGTAAATACAACCCACATCCAATAACTAAATTAGTTTAGATTTTTCTATCCCTTCACATCAATGCATTGGGAAATTACACCCAGTAAACAACAGCAACAAAACCAGTTTGTGTGATAGCTTACAGAATTTCAGAATTACCCATCTTCGCCCCAGCAATGCCAAAATCCCTTTGAAAGTGACTGGGTCAGGCGATTTTCCAAAAGCAATGACTTCACATACCCTATAGAAAGTTATTTAATGTGCGCTGCACATCAGGCTTCTGCTGAGTAACGGCAGCTTCGAGACAGCCTCACACGTCAACCAGTTTGTATGGTTTTAATCACATGAATAAGATTTGAGACTAACTTTGGAATTACTCTTCCAATACTCCAAGAATGAAGCTTTTAGGACGCTTCTAAGTAGTTGCTGGTTTGTTGCCAACCACATCATCATAAGCACTGGTTACTAAGTAAAAAATAGTTTAAGACTAAATTACAGTAAACATGAAAGCTCCACAGTTTAAACCCAATATAAATCAACCATATCCAATTATCAATTTAAAACAGAAGATATTGACTACTGAAAGTTGAAAGCAAGATTCTTTTTAACTAATACATTTTTGGACAGAATTTTTTTTTCTACAGTCTGGGACTCTTGCTTTCAGCTTAAACAGAAGTTCAAGTCCATAACAGGTTGTAGCTCAGGTAAAATACCATGCACAGCATTTGATTACTTCAAAACAGCAGGAACACACAGGCTGAAGTGAGTGGTCAAATAGGGCTCGCTGTTCTCAAAAATTAGGTATAATGGCAAAAGCTTTACCAGTCCAAATCTACAGTTCATTCTCCAACCCTGGTTTCTGAGGCAGTTAATGAACACACATCAATTACTGATAGCTGAAGTAGTTTTTTGTTTGTTTTAAACTTAAGTGTTTAATCAATTGCCAAGTGTTGTGTTTTTATAAGTTACTTTTATTTCAGTTTCACCAATGAAAATCATTTGGCTTGCATTTTTGAATCTATTCTTCCACATAAAGTATATGAAAATATGTTTGTGGAGTACGATGATGGAGGCTCAGAGCAAACTGGGCCCCTGTAAAGTCTTCCAAAATGTATGCATCATACCAAAGTGTCTTGATCCACAGCGCACCATTTTCCAAAGAAGCTACTTTTCCGTGGAAAGCCAATGTGCCACCACTATGGAATATTCTTAACAAAACTGCAGATTGCGGTTGTCAGCATGTGGCACCAGGAAAAAGGCAAAAAAAGGTAGTTTGGGACTGTTAAAAAGAATTCTGAAACAGTTTAAGAGATCATGCATATGCATTTACAGTCCATGTGATAGTGATGTTTGGCAACTGCAAAGTGACCAATACATGGCTTGCTTTAGAAGCATCAAAACGAAGAGGCATGTGTGTCTTGGAGCCTTTGTTTCTTCACTTGGTAGCCATCTGGTGGTGCTTCGTACTGGTGTGGGACAAGAGAAGCTGCACTTTTTTTCAACTTAAAAATTAAATTCTTTTGTTTGAAGGTTGGCTGTTGGGTCAAAGTTGTAAGTACCTCCTTGAGTGGCTTCGGGAATGAGACTGGGGTCTTCATCAATCTGCAAAACACAACAAAAACACGTGAGGGGCCCATTCCCTGCACCATTTGAAACATGCACAGGAGATTCACAAATGCTCATGTTTTCTTTTTTTTTTTTAATAGTATTGCAATTAAATTAGATCAGTTTTTCCAATTCAATTCCTCAAATATGCTTAAAAAGAACAACACATCAGCTCTGTTCTATTACCATTAAGGAAACAGAAAATTGTAATGGTTAGGGACAGTGCTGTTGTTTGGTTAAAGCAGTTGCTATTTTAGCTGTGCAGTTTAATTTCAATGCCAATTTTTAGTGCTTCTGGAGTTAGCTAATCACTAGTTGTGGATTCCAAAATTAGTTTTGTACTTTCTCCCATTTTCCTTCAACATGAAAATATTTTTTTATCGACAGCTGATAGAAATACTTATATAAGGCTTAAAAGAGTTCTTAGTATCTCCTATCAGAATCTGAAGGATTTAGAATTAGTCATTTCAGAGCAGTTTTATATAGCTCTCACAAGCACAACCTGAATTTGGTTTTAAACCAAAAGTACTTCATTGCTTCATGATACACAGTGAAAGGCATCAGCAGCCAACTTCACCCAGCTTTCTCAGAGCTGTTGGAATTTCGGTATTTACAGCCTCAAGGAATAGCAAATAACACAGTCAGCAGCATCAATATGCACAGCTTCAAACCCTACCCATCCTCCTCCAAGTCACCAGCTGCACCTGTTCTCTGAGCCTCATCTGAGATCATGTGTCATTCTGAAGCAGGAAAGAGCCCTTGTGTGGGGGGTCTAAACAGCTCTCTGAGACCTGGCCTTGCAGCAGTGCAGACATCAGAACTGACTCACCCAAAATCTTTGTTTCTCTTTACTTTGGGCTACACTACCTAAACTGGGGGGAAGAGATTAAGGCCTTGGTGACAGCAACAATCTGCATGTCATGTCCACACGAAGATTGAGTCTGGTTTCAGAATGCTTTGCAAAATGTTTGTGTTTTGATAAATTAGCACTTCTGCCTTCTGCAGGGATACTACAAAGTAACTCTACTTAAGTTCATCTGCCTTTAATACCAGAAACTAAAGTCAGGAAGCTGTTAGTGCTGTTCCTAAAGTACATGCCTGTGCACTTTACAGGCCTCAGCAAAGGAGCAGGTGGGATTAGCAATGAAGGGACATCGAGCAGCCAGCAACTCATGAGAATACAGAAGATCCTGAAGTGATAGAAAGCAAGAATACACCTGGACAGTCCAGCTTAACTCTGCTAATCAGGCTGACATAACCAGTTTCTTGTGCCTCTAGGGAAATAATGGAATATCTAAAATTTTGAGTTTCAGAAGCTCTAGGAAACAGAAACGATAGGATAATCTTAAAGAAAGTCTTGCTCTGGAATAAAGGAGGCACGTTCAGCCAATCAGGCATAGATTACATTGCATTAATGTAAAAAGTAAATGCACAAAAGGGAGCACTAACCTCAATAGGGATATTTTTCCACCCACATCAACTAGACTGTGCTCTTCAGTCAGACACAGAAATCTCGGTCTCTATGGAGACTCTAAGACACTGCTCACAGAACGACTACAGGCACAGGGAGCTTTTCACCTCAGGTGACTAACTTCCCAGTCACATGCTGGGCCATGAACTGAAAATTACTCAGTCCTGAAGTTAGAGCTGGCATCTGGAGAGTTCAGTTTAAGAGAAGAACTGAAAACATAGTTCTGCTAGGCTGCAGAACTACAAACAACCTGGACAGCCTAGAAAAGATAATTTGTCTTCCAATTGCTTGTTGAAGCACTACTCAGGGACTCACAAGAAGCCAGTAGCAAAGGGTCAAAATAACTAATCTGGGTGCAACAAAATACTGGATAGTCTAGATCAACCAGCTGCAGAAAGTGTTAATAGTTTTGATGACTCTTTTCAATGCAGAATCCAGACTGAGCAAATGCAGAGCTGAAACAGAAATTTATCTGAAAGTAAGGATCCACTGCCCCTTCCAAAGACCAATGTATGAGAAAATAAAAAGGAGAGCCAGAGAACTGCTTAGATTCTAATCAGAAGTAATTACATGTCAATTTACATGTTAGAGTGAGAAAATTAAGTCAGCATCAATCAATTTATCAGGCAAAACTAGAGTTGTCCTCTTGATTTTGCTGAAGTAAAGTTTTGGCATTGACAAACTCTTCAAAGTCTTACAACTGAGGGAAACCATACTGAACAACAACCAGGAAAACTGATTTTCCAGATAATGTATGTTCATGACCACTGGGACTGAGGAACAATCGCAATGTACTTACTAAGCTAACTGCACAGTGTATATACTTTTCCATCTTAGCATACTTACATCATCACCAGAGAAATACTGATCTATGATTTCAAATGCTAGTTTATAAATGTCTTCATTCTCATGCTGTTGCAAGGCTTCAATTTTCTCTAACCCTGAATAAAAGAAAATGCAGAAGAGTTTTATGAATTTAAACCAGAGTTACTGACTATCTGGAAAAAATAACAAAAATAATTAAAACATTACTACTGAAACATACTAGAAAAGATGTAGCTCAGTTTGAAAATATCTACACAGCAGCTATCTTTGTCTCTAAAAGGAAGCTTGTAAGCTTTGCATGTCATGGAATATTTCATTTTGTGAACAATGGATAATGGAATCTTCTCTCTTTTTAGATAAAACTCTATATGTTTGAAGACTTCTGTCTACTACATAGCTTTTGGTTTAGTCATTGTGCTTTCTATGTGCTTTCTACACCAAACAGATGTGGCTACATTTGTGTGCTGCCTCTAAGTTTAAAACAGCAAGGTGACAAAGCAGCTAAAACACTTGTCCCATTTTCAAACTGGATATGGAATAACACAAGGAAAAAGCTTCCAGTGCATCACATTCTTCAGTATCTCTTTACTGTATTACATTAATTAGCATGTGTAACAACTTGGATTGTGATATTAAAAAGTCTCCTCATGCTGCCTTTGTCTGTAATGAAATTATGAACCTAAAACTGCTTCCCAGGCAACTGACTAGAGCAAGAATTGTGTGTTTTACCACAGGACAAAGTATGTGCAATTATCAAATGAAAAGAATTACAATTCTCATTTAAACCTAAAAAATACCTAAGCTACAGAAGGTTCCTTCAACAAAAAGTAATTTCTGTCATTACAGAAGCCTGCCTTGTTTACTCAAACAGCTCATGATAAAAAAGGCTGCAGTAAACATCAACAGTAGCAAGGGGAAGACAGAATAATACCCAGCAAATTAAATTTTTCAAAAGTCTGGTAAGCTCTTACCTCCACACTCTTCTATAATTTCAGCTATTGTGCTGGCCTCATCACCAGCCATTATGAGGATGTTTTTCAGGCCATCCAGCACCACCTGTACCACTTGAGAATCCTTTACTGAGAGGAGATTGCAGAATGGTGGGATTACATTTTGTTGTACAAGGTATTCAACCTAAATAATTAAAAACCAAAAAATGCTTTCAACATTGTGTCTTACACAAATGGCTGCATGTCCAACATTTTAGTGACAACTGGAAATCCCAGTACACATACCTGATCTTTTCTCCCACTTATTGTCAAATTGCTAATTGCCCAAGCAGCTTCCTTTTGTGTCCCGAAGTCCCCCTGAAAAATAAAATTAATAGCTCATTAAAATCAGCATGGAAACATCTGTCAAACTTATTAAAAATCACAAACTCCTCATGTCAGATTTATAAAAAGAGGATGACAACTTGCATAGCTGATAGCTTGACTGACCTTAGCCAGCTGGTGTATGATCATGGGGATTAGCCCAGCATCTATTACAGCCTGAACTTGTTGCTGGTTTCCTGCTGTGATATTGGAAAGGAACCAAACTGCTTCCTACAATGGCACAAAGCAAAAAAGCAAAACAATTTTAAAAACTACTCAGCAGATGAAAAAAGAACTCAACCACAACTAACCACTTCAAAACCTAAAATGATACCATGACCAACCACTAAACAGGCCTCCTCCTCAGTAGCACTTCTAGCACACAAACTTTTATTGCACTGTGAAAGACAACAGGGAATCAACGTAAAATTAATATGATTAATTCACAGGGGCAGATTCTTTCTCACACAAGGAGTGTCTCCATACATCAGGAGCAATACTGATGTAAACCTTATAGCCACTTTGCACTGCTGGACTCACAGACATGCTTTAAACTATCAATCAGTTTTGCAAGGAAAATAGGGAAACCGATAAAGCATCATAAAAGGACTTATCCTGTAATCCTACTATTGACAGCTCAGTAGTAGCTTTCTGTAATGATAAAAGGAAGACTCCACCTCCTATTTGCCTTCTGAAACATGAAGTGGCCCCCACAAAGCTCAATCAAACATCAGACAGGACACTCTGTCCCGTGACTTTGCTCAGCAGTTACTCCTGCAGGAGGTTCATCCACATAGCTAACATCTGTCTCCTGGCAGCTACAAATTCCTGGTTACAAAAGGGGATACTTGTCATGGCAATCCAGAACATCTTAAAAGGGCTCTAATCTTAAGTCAAAGACAGATGTGGCAAGCAGGCAATTATGAAGCACTGCAGGAAAAAACCATAATGGGTTCCCACTTTTTTAGGGATGTGTATCTTGCTTTTATTCATATTTGCCTCTCACAATACAGACTTGGAACAAAACTCAAAGCATTTCTAGACATCTCTGGTACAAAAATAATTCCTTGGCATTCAAAAGAGCTCTTCATCATTTTTTTGTGAGAGCTAGAAGGGCAGGCAAAAATAAATCACATCAGTTTGACTGTCAAAGGTAAGTTCTTCACAGTTGACAGGGCCTGAAGAAACAGAGATTCCTCACAAACAGAGGAAAAACTATTCTCCTCAATGGTACACTAAATGGGGGAATCATGTAATCTAAACAAAAAACTCCTCCTCAGCCAGACCCATCTTTGCAGTAGAAGATGGTACAATGATCAAAAAAAAGCAAATAGCATGAAATACAACTCTGGAAAAGGAGGCACAGATCATTTTCATCAAACTCGCCCTTTTCCACCCAATCCTTGCAGCAGTGAAGTTATTTCTGCCCAAAAGGAAGGAGAGGAAATGCAGGGACAATTTTCAAAAAAGGACAGTGGTACACCCTCCTTCCTTCAAGGTGAAGATGCACAAGAGAACGAACTTCACTATGAAAAGGTGGAGTGGAAAAACTGGATTAGGCTTATGCAACTCACTGGACTCAACCAGAAGTAACAATATTTAATTATGACCACCTGTAATTGAAGTTAGTCAGTTACTCACTTTGCAAATGAAAAGAAAAAGTATCACACTCCAAAGCAAAACCCATCAGTCCCCTCCCAGAAAGCACAAGGCATCACACCAATGCACAGATACTCACTATGGCTGTTTGGTTTCAGTCCTAATTAAGCACCAGCCTCAAAAGTTGCATCTTTATACAAAACTGCTCACATGCCAGAAATAACAGCTGTAGGAAATCCTTCTGTAATATTCCACTGTTTTATTTCTTAACAGAAAATACTAAATTAGGAAGAAGCAAACCATACCTTGTTTATCTTCTCTTTTGGATGCGTCAGGAGATTTGGGAAATAAGACAAAACATCACAATTGAGAACAACTTGTGTCTGTTCATCAGTACCAGTTACTATGTTGCCTACTGCTCTCAGTGCTGCTGTCTGAATATCCAAAGTGGGAAGGAAAAAAAATTGCATGTTAAAGACATTGCTGTTACTTAGGCTAAAACAAAGATAATTATGTGTCTTTATAAAAACACTTCGCAAAACACAATTTAGCACTTCATCCTCTGACCTACATCAGAAAAATGGATACTGTTTCATGAAAACAAAAATACACAGTGCATCACCAAATAAATGCACTACAGCTCAACTCAAAAATTGTAAATATTAGAAAATAAAAGTATATTTAAACAATACAAGATTAATTCTTCATGTGTCTGATCTGTGTTACAATTCCAGTAACGGCTTCTAGGCTCTGCCTGTGTCTGCTGAGGTTGCTCACTTCTCCATCCAGCTCCCCACCAAGGCATTCAAAACCTCACTACTCTTCTTCTTACTGAGTCTCAGGTGCCTTTCAGAAATGGATTTTGTATCTTTACATATTGGCCAGTAAATGCCTTACAAGTGACAGAATACTGGAGAGACTTCTTTCATCGAGTGAACTGATCTGACAAATTTCAAGACAGTCAAATCTCATCCAAAGTACAAACTAAACAAACATGTCAAATGCAAAGATACACAGAAAAGCTCCCTATTACATCGAATGGTTTATAAAAAAAAACAAGTACACATTAACTTTTAGTTTCCCATTGTCTTTGAAATTAATCAAACAAGCTCAGTTAACCTACTTTCACAGCTAATTACAAATTTACTTTACTAAAAGGACTCAGCATCTACAAATATTTTAACACCCTAAAGGTCCCAAAATACTGATTTCCATGAGCTATTCAGACAGAATATGTACAACCTTGTATGCAGCAACAGAAAGAGTGCATATTACTTGAATTCTGGAAAAGGTAAAATCTGCCATCAGTATTTTAGGACTACAAAAAGGCAGCACTCCTGGCAATCACACGATGGAAGTTAATGTTTAACCTGTCCCTTTACTTAAAACTGTATTGGTACTGTTTTGCTTGAGTTTTCTTTCTTTTTAATCATTTTTTCTTCCCGTATAGATAACATTTTACTTCAAAATGTAGCTATAAACACTCATCTCAGTAACTCCACTAATAAATGCTCTAAGGCACACTTTTTAGCAAATAGCTTACAAAGGACTGTTCAAACACAACTGAATCAGACTTACTTGAACTTTAACCTCCTGGTGACTCAGAAGGGGAACTAGAAAAGGTACAACTCCCGAATCAATCACCATTTGTATCTGTTCATTTCCACCATCTGTTAAGTAGGATAAAGCCCAAACAGTGTCCACAAGAATCTACAGATTGGAGAGAACACAGTTTACACGTTGCACAGAGAAAGCCATATAATGAAGGCTTAATTTAGTGAACAACATTCCACATATCTGGGGGTGGAGGGGGGAAAAGCATGCAATTTAGTTACAGGAAAAACTTAAAACATGATTATGATGAGACCTAATCAGTAAAAAACCAGGGCCATTTGTTCCATCACAGTAATTCCTATATGTTCTCTCAAATTCCTTCTTAATTAAATACTACATTTTGGTGCATAAAGTGACAGCAAACATCATCTCACAAAGGTAAACTGTTGGGCTTGATTTGCATTTCCAAGATAGATAACCAGCTCAGGTAATTAGTTCTGCCAGTAACTTTCTCAAGAAAAGATGAACACAGCCTCCTTAGCTCTGCTATAATTTGTTAGCTGTGCTATCTTATGATTATGGAATACATAAATTCCCTAAGTCTCTAATCCATCTATCTAACACCTTAGCATTTCTGATTCACAGTGCAGTTCTGACGTGAAACTGCAGACCTTTCTAGATGTGTGCCTTTTTCTGCCTTCATATTAAGAACAAAAAACACAGCAATGGAAAGGAGTTCTTACACCAATTAAAGGACTAGCAACTATTGTAATGTGGCAACTATTCAGAGTGTTCAAGCAAAGCAAAACCCACAGAGAAATGCCTATCATGCAGGGTCATCTGAGTATTTTAAGGAAAAAAAAGACTAAGTCACTGATGACTTGATAAGGATGATTAGAAAGCCCTCAAAAAAGAAAGATACAAAAGTTAGTCACAGAAACGTAGTATCTGAAGCAGAAACAAAGCCAGCAGAAAGAGGGATACCACATCATGTAGAGATGATGTTGTGAACTCCAGAAAAAGAAACCTGGACCCCAGAAAGGATGTGATCTGTTGAGGTACCTAGATCCAGTCTACTTTTAAAAGAGATACCCATTTAAAACTTTAAGCTATGAGAACAGCTGAATACTGCAGAGCTAGAACATAGCGAGGACTTTATAGTCCTGACCCACAGGCTGCTTCCACTCAGCACAGACCAAAGCCTTTCCTGACACAGCTTGCTGCTGCCCTCTCCTCCCGTGCCTCAGGGACAGAGGAATGTGCTGCAGTGGAGCCACTATGGCAGCAGAAGCAGTGAGAGCTGGTGCCTCACCAGTTTGCTGCCCCACAGCCCTGCTGGTGACGAGAGCAGCAGCCGCCAGAAGCGCTCCCAGGACTGTGGGCTGACCTACCTGCATCACTGACTCATCTCCACTGATAGGTTTGCTGCTCCAGTCCAGAGGCTGGGACCAGACTGGTACCTCCAAACTAGCACCTGACTCTCAGCATCAAAATGATGGACACCCTAATTGAGATCAGTCAAAACCTGGCATCACAGAGTCTCATACCTACGTCAATAAGTTCTCATACAATCATTGCTTGCAAAAGATTTTAAATTTGGCAGGTGAAAGAAGCCCATAGGTCAGAATTATATTTGGTTTTGCTATGAATGCCATTCAGGTTTGTCCAAGTTACGCATTGAAAAGTCACCATGTGTTGTCTCCCACTCACATTACACTGGGAAAATCCTGGCAAAATCCCAGATTAAAACCGTACAAATATTTTGTGGAGCCAAGCCCACTTCACCATTAAAAGAGCAGCAGAAACACCATCACTTCAGTGCTGAAGTAACAAATGACAGTTCCACCAATCTTTATTTTATCCCCAGACCCAACACAAGGGTTCAATTCCTTCTTCCCTAAACTAAAGGATCACTGTAGGGATTACAAAGTCCTGACAGGAGAAGGAGAAGAGCAGCTCAAGAGCCCTCAGTTACACAGATCTTTGTTCTGAAGTCACATGAGGTAAGTCCACACTCTAGGACTCTACTTGGAAAAATACAGGTAAACCCATGAATCAGGACTGTGGAAAGTACTGGAGGTTTAGTATTAAAAACATGAAGGTTGTCAAAGGTGCCACAAAACAATAGTTTATTGCTGTATTTAAATATCTTTTTATATGTGATTTCTTTAGTGAAAGAAAGAAAGAAAGTTGCAAAGTCAGGCACCCAACAGGTTACAGTCACATTTACCCTTACGATCACAATATTTGATTAAACTGATATGGAGAATTACATGTAATTGTTTTTACACACACACTATGTGTCATCTATGCAAAATTATAAATTGGGGCAGAATTTAAGTGAAGCTGATGGTAGAGCTGACACTTTAATTTTCTAGTGCTCAATTCCACAAGATAGGATTTTTAAAGGTATTTCTAATGTAAAGAAAAAAAGGCAACTTTTATACGAGGTATTTCAGAGATGTTATTTGCACTTTTTAATGCTCTGAATGACTACAATTACATGAGTCTTCATATTTAATTGAGCTCTTACGACTTAATCATATGTAAATTAACACACAAACCCAAGTTTACTGCTTTAACACAATCCTGCAGCATTGTCCTTTTAGAGAAAACAAATAATCTAAATATCTGAAATTTTAGATATTACTTACGTTTATATCTGTATGGTAAATGAGAACACACAATGCTGGCAAAATCTGAAAAGAAGTTCATCAGTCATTACAGTAGAACAAAATTGGCAGTAAAATTATGAATCCAAGGGCTGCAGTCACAAAGCTTAGCTTGAGTCTGCTTTAGTATATTGTATTCACACACTTGCCAGCAACTCGTCATTCCCTCAAAGTATGTATAAAAATGTGTATTATATTTAAAATTTGTAAAAATACAAGACAGTACTGTATTTCAGACACACAGAAAGCAGACTGTATTTTGAGGGAAAACAAGCAAATAACAGAGATAAGACACCCCCCTGCTATTTTTAAAGCTTTGTTATCACACATATAATAAAAATTATTAGCCTAATATCAATATACAAAGCCTCTTGGATTTAAGCTTTAATTTTACCATCACATACAGAGAAAACATAAAACTGGGCCAAAATATGAAACTGGGCTAGGAACAGAGTTTTTTATTTGGGAAATCATTACTTGTAAAATTTTCCCCTTTCTCTGCTTTACTTAAAAATTTCATTAAAGTTTACTCGTTAACAGTATCATACTTCACACGGCTACCACTTTTGAATTTACCTTAAAATCAATAACTTCACTTACATTACAACTACAGTTCTAGTCAAATAGCTCCATTTTACTAATTATGCCTACTCTAGCAACAGAGCATTTGCTCTGTGAACCAGTTTAACAGGATTTTCAGAGGCTTCTCTTCCCAGGTTGGGACTTGGTATTGACTGCATGTTCACAGCGAGTCAAAACACAAACCACACTACATTCAATAGTTTACTAACACTTCCTCTGGTTGAAAATAATTACATTTGAATACTTTTACATACAGAATCACATTTGTAGCCTTTTTTCCTAATGAAAACATAGTGCTGAGTATTTTAATGCTTTCTAGTGCATTAATTTTTTTGGTATCCATTTTAACATACAGCTCATCACTTCATCTTACTCATTTTCAGATGTTACAACTACCTTTATCACAGCTGTAGCAAGAACTACCACCTTGATCAAATGATCTCATCTAACAACTGGTAAGTGGCACGAGACTTGTGCAGCAACAAAAAACATGCAAAAATTCATCGTATGACAATGTAAAACATTTGGCCTCTAGCCCAGAGCACAAAACATTATCTGTCTGGTAATTCTTTATTTACCTCCTGAACTGTCTCCATAGGCGGTGGGGGGTCCTTATTCCTGCAGAGATTTACAATGACCCATGTGACGTTCCGAAGGAAGGTGATGGGAATGGAGGGATTGATGAAGGACAGAAGAGGTTTGACAACTCCCAGTGATATGACATAATCTCTACACTGAGGACCATCACCTACAGAAATGAAAATTGTTGCAAAAGAAATTACATTAAAAATGGAAAATCTTGAAATGTATGCAATGACATGTTGGGATACTGAAATTCTATGTTTCCTCACCAATAGTCTACTACTAAAAGGTTGTATTTCATTAAATATACATACGTACAGTTATGTATGTATATTTCAGGCAACACAAAATTTATCCTGTTAATATTTTGCATATCAAGTGATACTATTATTGATAAAAAAACACAAGCTACACAGGTAATTCTGGCCACATTATATATTAAAAACAAAACTATATCAAGACACAGAATTCAGAGGAAACATAGTCTCATATGACAATGTCGATGTTCAAAAAGTCAAGTTCTAAAATGAAATGCTCCCTGAATTTAAATCATTAAAACAACAATTTACCTATAATATTTCCGAGAGCCCAGACAGCTTGCTCACAAACATTCTGGTGTGGTGAATGAAGTAGTCTCAAGAAGAGGGGTACTGCATCTGTAGAATGCAAAGATTGCATTTGTTTTATACTGGAACTCGGCAGATGCACAGCATTTTCATTGATTTACACAAAACACATTCTTCACCATGCCTTAAACGTGTTTCTATCATGAAGAGTTTACAAAACCTCAGTTAAACATTTCTATATATACCTAGAGAAGGTAAAAAATAGACTCGAGAACAGGCAACCATTGAACAACAATGCTCCCCACATTTCAACATTTCCCCACATTTCTGAAAGTGAGAGGCAGACCCCCAAGTATGCAAGTGTGAGGTTTCAGGTCCTGGTAATTCAGACTTTCCAGTTATCCAGGATCACAACACACACCTAGCAGAATGACATGCCCACTTGTGCAAACGTGCTTCGTATCTTAACTTTAAGAAAATAGCTCCCTCCCAAGAGGTGGCTATAGTTAGTTTCCATATGCAGTGAAGATTTACATCCATCTGCCAGTCCCAAGACACGTTTAAATTTGCTCTTATATAATGCCAGCAACATACCAAATTAAGGAAGTGGTACTGATTTTAGATATCATTCTCTGTGGAATCAAATATATTGAACAGAGCTAAGAAACCATCCCACTACTATTCCCATGCATTATTTTCCTTCAGACAACTCATACTGTTTGAAAGACTAATTCTTGCAGCAATTTTTTAAATCAATACATGATCATACTCATCCTATAGTGTGAATAAGCTAGATCAATTTATATACTTTTAAAGAGTATTTTTTCTTGCAGAAATAGCTTCAGAAATTTAAAAAAATTGCAACACAATCTGCAAGCAACTGTGAATCAATATTGTGTTGATAATGTAACATGATAATAAGCAAAAAATCTCTGATGTATTTTCCTGAAAAACACAGGGTAATGAAGAATAAAGACAACCTAGAATTCCTTCCCCACCCCAGATGAGTGATTCAGCCATTGCCTGTAACTGACAAGCTAGAAGGGACAGCAACACACTGTTGCTTAAGAACACTCAGTCTTCTGGTACAATCATCCCACTTCCATTAGCTCAAGTGGAATATTTGAGCTTCCTTCTCAGCAATTACTGAGATTACAATTCAGCCATACATGCATGCAACATATTTCAGAGAAGAGGGTCACCTATGTCATTTATATTAGATTGCAATCCTGGTATGCTTTCAAAACCAGGAATGAAGTTATTTCCTAACAGCACTCAGGCAGAAGGACAACCTGAGAGAACATAAGTTGCAGGTTATCTGACCTACCACTCTCAAAAAATTAATTACTCCTGCTCCAAACTGGCTCCTGCCAAGAGCTGCTCTGTGTATATAGTACTTCTCCTCTTTTGCTGGGCCTTCCAAGTACCATCTGTCCCTCTTGATTGCAGGAGGCTGCCTTCTTTTGTGTCAAGGCTGCAGCAGCCCCTTCTGTAGCTGCTTCTATTGCTTTGTTTCCTCAAACCATCCCTTATCTACAAGGGAGAAGAGCTGGGAGGCTGTTTTCCCTTAATCATCTCCCAGCCAAAGAAGTGAGACTTTAGACTAAACTATTTTGTCTTCCAGAGTAAAATGCTTTTGGCTTCTTTGAAATCATTTTAGTACATTTTCTTTTTTTCAATTTCTTCTACTTTTAATTTTGACTGTGAGTTTTTCCAGACTTTTTCCTGCAAAGCTAATACTAAAACCATCCTTTCTGTTTTATTCCAACAGAATAACATTGGGGGACATGAAAAAGAAAGAAAACAATGACTAACTAATGAACAACTTGAGAAGGAAGAAAAAACTTGGGAGTAGATTTTCAAAGGTACTTAGACACCAGAAAAGCAATCTAAAAATAGAGGTGCCCAAATCACATCAGGAATTCTTGAAACAAATTCAAGATATTGAGTTTTTTAAAAAGCCTTTGGGTTTTTATCCAAAGCTCATTTAGATAAGCATTCTTATTCTATTGCTCCAATATCTTAACTATCTTAACTATAAAGAATCTAATAATTAATGAATTATTTTATTAGCCATGAAAACACACAAACCAGAATTTTGATTTGCAAGGCAGGTTCATACACTAAAAAAAAATTTCAAATAACTATTAAACTGTTTTCTCATATAAAAATGAGAAGATGAGTAAGTCAAGAGAATTTATTATATATTTGCTTATCTATAGTCTAGTGTTTAATTACAACATATTGTATTTAGCATAAAGATGATTGTTTCAAGATAAGTATGCTGATTCATAAAAACTATATATATAATCCTGAAAAATGTATTTGATCAATTTATCTTCAATTAATTTTATCGTTTCTTTCCTATCTCTTTTCATTTTCTTTCTTACAGTCTGGTTAAACAAAAAGTGAAAGCAGCACAACAACTCTAGTGTGTGCAGGAGATATTCACCATCCAGTGAAGGAAAGGATGGTAATTTTCTTAATCATGTATTTAAATGTGCAACCTTACCTAACAGCAGGTATTTAACACTTTAATAAGATTTATGAGCATACCTTTGACGTAGAAGGAATTACTTCCTAAGTGTGAGCTATGGGGCAATTAATGGTACATGATTTCAGAAATCAAACCAAGAATGATTTTTGTCATATTTATTGTATCATCTGTCATTCTCTATCTTCTTTATGGGAAAATCATGTCTGGGATCCTTAATGTTAATTGTTAGTGACAAACAGATTAATGTTTAAGGGCAAATGCAGAAATCTCAGAAATCTTTGAGGACAGGCATGTATTTACTATGCTAATGGTATTGATAAAAATGGTATGCTATTAAAATATTTTTTTCCCCACAACATCCACACCTACCCCCCAAAAAACCTAAAATTGTAATACTTACTGGACTGTACAACAGCTTGAGTCTGTGCAGAAGTGCCTGATGCTATGTTAGTCAATGCCCAAGCAGCTTCAAATTGTAATGAAGGACTGTAATGAAATAATTTTTATTAAGTTGAAACATGACCTGGAGACCATTTTATGGTTCAATTCAGTATTACCAGCTGTATCCATCTGAAATATTCTCTATTTAAGCAGTACCATTGGCTAAAATTTAAAAAACCCCAACATCTAAGCCTGGACATTTCAAGGCAAAAGCTGTAAGAAAAAAGAGATCTTTCATTCTATGGCCTTTTGCAAACTACCCATCACTCTCAATTAATATTAGTAATAAAAAAAATTCAAACAACCAGTCAAACTAGACACTTCTAACATTACATCCCAGATCAAGTGCAAGTTGGAATACTGGAATACAGACATTTTTCTGCTCTATCACAGACAGGGGAAAGATTTAGCATCAGTATGAAAAGACAGCATCACACCTGACTTACTAAATGCAGATAAAATTAGTTACAAATATCATGAAAGGTGAGAGAACATCTCTTCCAAGATGTCTGTCAACTGTTGTCTATGCCAACAGCAGTTTAGTAAAACAGGCTGTATGAAAACTGTTGTTCAAGCAAATGCCAAAGGTTCAGAGTTCTAGAAGCTACCAAAGAGTTTACAGCCTATGGTCATTAGCTTAACAGTGTCTGGCTCTAGGAGGATCAGAGAATATTTACTGTTAGGTGGTTGTTTTTAATTCCCTGATTTTTTTGCTTTATCAATCACATTTTATACACAATCATAGTACCTGCTTCTTCTAAACTTTTTTTTTGTGTATTAATTTGCAAAGCATTTTAAGGTTTTATTGGGGATGGGATTGCAAAAGAATTAGACAGGAGGTAAAAACAAACCACACCTGTCAGCAGTCACCTATAAACCTTTGAATTCTAGGATCAACTGCATTAAAATTCTAGTTTTAGGTTGGTCCTGCTTTTCCTCCTCTTGTGATAAGCTTTCAAGTATAACATTAACAAGAGTTTTAATGATTTGTTATACAAAGTCTTTGCAGAGTTTAACTCTACAACATATTATATAGCAATCACAATTAAAAGGACTGCTTAAGAAAATGTTGAGTTCATTTTGAAAGACTTATTAAACATTTACAAAAGTAAATCATACAAAAACTAGCAGAAAATTCAAATTAACAGAATTTTCAAAGCACTGAACCATCTACTTCTAGAGCAGACAAGCATTCATGACCCATTTTAAAATGCTTTCCTGATTTAAACATTATTGTCAGCTGCCTTCTAAGCAACTGTTTTGTTAAACAAGCTAAAAAAACACAAACTACTCGCAGTTCGTATTTTTGTGTCCATCAAAATATACCAAAAATACCAAACTGCATTTCTGAAGTTTCTAGCTCTCAGAGCTGCAGCAATAACATTGAAAACGAAAATACTACAAATACATTTATGTCTGCAGGCTAAAATATCCACCTCAATTGTGTCAATCCCCATCTACCTGAATCAGGGGCTCATGCTTTGTGGAATATGGCATTTTTTTTACATGTCACTAAATTCTTGCAATGACATGCTCAATGGTCTCTACCTTCTTTACTGAAGCTCTTGTTTTTCAGTAAAGACTCAGAACAGAGAGAGCATGCTCACCCTGTTGTACCATCACATAAGTGAGCAGCAGAGAGCCAGAAGGAAAACCACCTTGCAGTGAGAAAGAAACTAGAAACTTAAGCTAATAATTTTAATGCAAAAGACAAAGGTATTCTGGAAAAGACCCCTGTTCACAACCATGCATGATCTCTGCCTTCATGCAAATACACACAAGTCTGCAGCAGGTTTCTTAAAAACAGTAAAAAGCTGAAATATTCAAAATCAATGAGAAATGTAGTAGTTTTCTCCATTAGCTGGATATGCACAAACAAGCTCTGAAAAATAAAATGACATTTCAGTGGTAGAATAAATACTCCTAGAGAACTTGTGATTTATCATCATGGAATGTGATCCACTGTATCAGATTATGTGGTGTTTGAATCATCAGTTTCATTTCAAATAATTTTTTTTTAAATGCAAATTTCCAGTAAAGGTGAACATTTTTAAAAGAATACTTACTTATCATCCCTTTCTAGGCATTTTACCAGAATTGGTAAAATTCCAGATTTTATTAAGTCATCAATAGGTGGATTTCTGTCACTGGATAGGAGTTTTCTGTGAAATTAAAAGTAAAAGTAAAGTAAGTAACTTTCATTATGAAAAATGTGTAGAAATTGTGTTTCTGCATCTTTATTTATTTTTACCTTGCAGCTTGGACAGCACTCAGTTGGATCACTGGGTTATCACTTGTGGCGTTCTGAAAAAAAATAATAAAAAACTCAGTAAAAATTAAAAATGCACAGAGAACACTCTTCTAGTTAAAAAGAAAAGTTAAATGTAACATACCTGCAGTATAGCTTCTAGTGTTACGTTTTGCTTGAAAAAAGAAAAAAAGTTTTAGTAATTTTGCTGATAAATTATAGCCTTTTTAGACATTTAATGCAACCAAACCCATTCTCACAGCGCATCAGTTCATAAATTTGCTTTCAAATAACTGCAAGACAACAGAATACATTGTTTAGAGACACCACTCAAGTTTTAAAAATAATCCCAGAATCAAGGAACTTACTGCTTTGAAGTCAGCATCAACATCAGAATCTTCTAAGCTTTCCTCTTGAGGAACATTTCTTTTTTTCAAAAGATGTTCATCTCTTTTGTTCTGTACAGGGATGACAAAAAAATACAGCCATTTTTAATGCTTATTAGTACAGGGTAGTGATACATAATGGACCCTTGCAATATGTAAGTATAGATAAGACTGCCTTTTTTTAAAGGCATTTGTAACTGCAAATAGAATTTGCAGTATTTCAGCTGTAAGAACCTAGCAGCTTGCTAATCAGACAGATCTAACACAATCCATGACATTTGAATTAATTAAAACTTACAGTTTGGGGATCAGTTTTCTCACAGACATTTACAATACACATAGCTCTGCATGACATTAACATTTAGCCACACAAACAGAAATTATTTTTCAGTGTAAGATAATTTTTCAGCTAAACCTGTTTTGAAGCTCCCTGGTTCCATCTATTTGCATCTTGTGTGTAAAGTAGCATGCTCCATGCACACTGGCACTTGCAGCATTTCCCACTGATGCTGTTAGCCTAATTTCTGATTTAAAACAAAACACCCTCCAGTCTTAGCACCTTTAAGGAAATGTAGAAGAATAAAATACAGAAGAATACCTTTTCAGTGGTATTCACTTAACATCTAATTTTAACATCTCTAATTTAATAAATTTGAAGACATAAAACTGTAATTTAAAAAGAAAACAAATCATCAATTGTTTATACCTTTTTACAAACTTAAAATGCACTAAATGTATCATACCAAGAGTATAAAATGGTCTCTTCTAAATTTTAGCCTTTGTGTTTTGTTTGGTATGTCTAGAGGTACAAAGACAGAAGGGGCAATGGAAGATAATGATGCAGCATGTGTATCTGAACACCTTTTCATGTTTGGTTTTGTTTTTTGAGTAAGTGCATTAGCATTTCATTCTTCAATGAAGCAAAATGTTGAGAGAGTAACAACCAGGTCTAACGCTTAGAAGAAATCTATTACAGTAGCAAGGAAGGGCAGGCTTTTCAGTCTCCAGTTATCTGATATCCACAGTACTAAACAGATTTCATTATACCCCTCCTTGTTTGCAATACATTAAAAAAGCCTCTAAACAGAACAATATGCTGAAGAGTCCCAAATGTTTGGGGTTTTTTTTGTTAAAAAACACAGCAGTTTCAGGTCCAAAGTTTCTAGGACTTACTTACCTTTCAGATATCTTAAAAAGAATTCAAAACAACTTTTCTAGTCTCAGTTTGAAATGCTCCCAAGCAGTATATTATTTCTTTTTCAGATAAGACAATGCTAAAACAACCAACAAGCACCAGAATAACTCTTCAGTGCTGAAGACAACATCCCATAGTGTTAGTATAGTTTAATTTTTGTCAAGTCCGAAGCTGAGAAACTCTATCCTCAAAGAGTGCACAAGACCACCTAGACTGGCTTGGCAGCCTCTCCAGAGCTGTACAATAATGGTTGCATCCATGGACCACATCCATACTGACAAGCACCACAGCAGCATTTTGTTGGCAAGTGGTTCTGGAGAGAAGGAAGATGGAAATGAGCAGGCAGTTCAGTGCAGAGGAAGGAGTGTAATGCAGACCAACTGCACCAGGCAGGAACACATTAACAGCTGCATTCACCAGAAAGACCTGTAACGTATTTCCCTGATTTGCCCACACTGAGCTGAACAAGAGCCTACTTCTCCCCCATTCCAGGAAGCCTTCTCTACCTGCATACAAAACTATCCAATTCCTTTGGCAACATGAGCATCTCTAAGAGACTGCTTCCTACCTTCAATGTTAATCCAAATAAGTATGAATAACAGTACACATTCTAGGGCCAAAATATCACACCCCACTTAAGAGAGAGAGACGAACTTGAGAGGACGTAACTGACCACAGAGAGATGCTACAATTTCTGAGTGCAGGCAATGCCTTCAGGCTGTCAGTCATATGGTGCAATGGGCTTCAGAAAACACTAATTCAGCCAAGAAAGAAAGAGCAGAACTGTTCCTGTAGCTCCTCACTGTTTGCAGGTGGCTGGGCTGAAAAACAACTGTCAAGAACAAATACAGAGGAGCTTCCACAGCAGCCTGAGGCAGACAGGCTAGTACTTACAGAGCAGCACCGAAAGTTTCTATTCTTATTAGTGCTTCTTATAAAGTCAAAGTGCTCATGGAACCTGCCAGTGCTAAACAGTGTCTCTAAGGCTATCTGAACAGCTCTGTTGATCTGCAAAAGTGTCCAATCCCTGGACAGTTAAACTCCTCTATATGGACTAATCACTCCCCTTCATAAGGTAAAAGACGACAATTTGCAGCCTGCCATGGCCTTAAAATGCTTGTATTTTGTCATATTGTGGCAAACTCAAAAAGGTTTTGCCTAAATCAAAGCACCAGCCTCTTCTGCAGGCTCCTGTGGTGAAAATGAAGACAAATAAGCAATACCTGGACAGAGCTGTCCTGTACAAAGCCTGGTGATAGAGCCCTTTCAAAGACAGAGACTACCAGAGTGGAATCTCTGATGAAGGATAAGACCTTGTCACAAACAAAATTAAGCACATCTCCTTCTAAAGAGAAGATCCTCAACACTGCCTGAACCATGTGTGCTATGTACAGTAAGTACAGACATTTATAAACAGCTGCCAATTTCTGGTTATAAGTTTGCCAATGTTCTGCTAGAGATCCCACTACAGCAGCCCACAGAGGTTTCTGTACAAACAAAAGGCATTGGAAAAAAAGCCAAATTATTAGATAACTGTAATGATACCAGGAGTGCACTTTCTTGGCCAGTTTTAATGATAAATGCCCATCATTTGCTCCATGGACAGTGGGATAGTCAGGCTCTATGAACAGAAAAAAAGGACATCCTGCAGATCCTGGTATTTCTTGTTTACCTTCTTGGAAGATGGCCACAGTATTAAGAAAGATGTATAGCAATGCAAGCAAGTTGCAAATGTTCAGAGACATTAACAGAAGACTCCTTGTGGTTAAAGAGAATACCCAACAAGCTCTGTGCTGCACTGCACTTAGAACTATGGGACACAGCCAATGGCATACTCTAATGGAACTGTGAAAGGTGTCAAATGTGACTTTATACAGGCTTTTTGCACTGGACACATGGAAAAGCTCTACGAAGAGTGCCAACTGTTGTGTGATCAAAAGGGAAAAAAAACCCCAAGAAAATCTTTGCCCTCAGGTAACAAACCTCATTGCAAAATGCTTCTTCAGATCAGGGAAAAGTTTAGGAACTCAGAAGCCAGAAGTTCTTGTGGCGTGAAAGTTAAGATAATTATGCTTGAGTCTTCTGAAGACAAAAAGCAGAACTTCAAGAACATTTCAACATTAAGAACTGGAGCTTCTAATGCTAGCCAGTATTAGATATATTCACAGTTGACAACCAGCAGCTCTTTCCCCTGCAATGACATCCAAGGGAAGACTAAGGGATCAGGCCAGTGATGGAGGTAGATTCAGGTTTTCTGGATGTCCCTTTTAAGCTACCACTGTGACTTTTAAGCTACCACCAGATTGAGCTGAACTGCTAGGTTTCACTTACACATAATCTCCAAGTTTGTTTAGTTTTGGAGGGTGAGAGTACCTGTAACAGTCAATCATAAAAAAAAAGAAAATGCCTACCACCTCATGCTAAAGGGATGTTCTGAAATCCTCTACTGAATATCCTCTTAATGAAAGTTTTCTTCGGTGGGCTATCTAGCCTGAGTGGGCTTCTACTAACAGCTCTTGGATATGAATCTGGGGAAAGAGTCAACTTATTTAATGGTTGGTAAAGGACCATCAGTTAGCTTTACTTACTGTCTTAAAACTCATTAACACCCTGAGAGATTAAAAAACCCAAGATGTAAAAACGTTGAACGGGTCAATGTGATGATTCTACAAGCCACAGATATTAACACTATATCCTACTGGTTCGTGAACTTGGTCACTTGCATCCAAAGGCAGTCAGATTCCCAGATTCCTCTTCAGATAAAGCACCCAGCTACAGATACACAGTTAGAAGACATGAGCAACTTTTCTATGTTTGAGATCTGCCAATTCACCTTGGTGACACCAGAGAGTGATTGCAGTGTTCCTGTTTGGTCAGCGCTCATCTGTCTCACAAGAGGAGCAGATTGACACAAAGGTGCACACCAGTGTATGGCCTAATAGCCCTGAGCATGGATTGCAAAGATTGAGGCCTCTTAACTCAGGGAAAAGCATGGGCTTACCAAAATGGATTCAAGCAAGCCTCCAAAGAATTTCTTCATAGCCCTTTTCAACTACGCCTCTAAAAGAATCCATTAGGAATGGAATTTTCCTCTTAGGCTATTTCTTCTTTTAATGAATCAGTTGAGGCAGGGTAAATGCAAACTCTTTTCCAAGAATTTGTGCTACTAACACTTGATAGGGAAGCCTCCAGAAGAACACAGTAATAGTGCTCCAGTGTCCCTGTCATTGCAGTCATTCTTTGAACGGGTAGACTTATATTATGTACTAAAATATGTTCTTTACAGTGAATGAAAAGCTATACATACACGCTGAACTGGAAAAGACATGTAACTGATTCAAGTCTTACTACCCTGAAACTGAAAATGTGGCTTTTCTTTTGGATTCTAAGACTTGCTGAGAATCAGAAAAAGATTTTTCCCACCACAGCACTCCCAGCAACATGAAGATGGATTCCCTTCTTGAAGGCTTACTCCTTTATTTAGGAGCTATCATGGCCATGAGCAATTTTATTCAAGAAAAATCAGAGTACAAACAAGGACAGTATGCTAGGGAAAGAGGTAAAAACGACATGTGCCCATGACTCTTTAATCCACCACTTGCTTAGCAAATAATTGCTTTGCCTTGCACCAAACTTAATTGGCAATTAGAGCTTTCATGAGCTTATGTCTGTGAGCTCTCAGGGGCAGCTGAGTTTGCCAAGAAAGCCAAAAATAAACCTTGTGAGAGATGGTGAAAGTTTTCAGGATTCCAGTTAGCAGGACAGTATCCTGTGTTTCTGCTGAGGTTAGGAGTGCTAAGGCTTCCTTTGAAGGGTGGCATCTAACTCAATGACCGTATCACTGACCTGGCTAAGGACCACCTTTCCTTAAGCAAGTGGCCCAAGTCAAACTTCACCCTCAGAGAACTCCAAGCACCTAGAATCAAAGGATCTCTCACAGCAATGGACTTACAGGATTCATTTAGATACAGAACCTTATACTGAATCCTAACTATTACTCATGCACCCTAGGCCCCTTTAGACTGAGACTAATATACCAGGCCAATTAATTCCAGGGTCCCTGTTACTAACGGAGCAGCCTTGAGGTTTCTGTAATGCTGAATTTAAGTGATAAACACTCTAAACCAGACTTCACAGAGACACTGCACTGAAAAGTTAAAATTCTAAATTCTGATGCAAACTCCATCACCAAAATGACATTGTTATCTTGTCTGTCAGGAGAGGGAGATGGCTACTGTTTAAGCTCTTAGGCCCACTGCTGTGCAAACAATAGAACCAGAGCCCAAGACTATCTTTCCAGAAATGTAGTAGATCCATTCCCAAAATGTGTAGAACACAAAGCCAATATAGAATCAGGAAAAGGGCACCTGACCATCAGGAGTGTCATCTGACAGGCTCATGATGCCAACCCATGCCTCAACCTGGAATCTGCCAGACTACTGCTACCCTTTTGTGTCAGATAGCTTTGTTAATTAAATTCCTAAACAAATAATAAGTGATTGGGGGAAAAAAAAAGAGAAAAAAAAAGTAGTATCTTCCTGAAAAAGAGCTGTGATGGGAAGATAGTGAATAAAGATAATATATTCTTGAAACACAGAATGTGTTGCAAATGCACCTTGATGTCTGTAATTTCAAGAGAATAAACACCTCATACTGATGCATGCAGAAATTGTTTACTACTGTTCAAAGCTGTGATTTTTTATTTATTGCACCTTCCTAAACAGATGTGAGCAATTTCATCAGATCCATTCATTTAATATTTATATCCACATTGATTCAAAAGACAAACCCATGACTATGAGGTGCTTCAACCGTACAGATCAACAATATACTCAATTTGTCTCCTTCCTTCAAAGCCAGATGTACATGCAGCATCTGGGTAGCTGGGATAAAGAGAAGATATCCCTTTGCTTTGAAGAGGCACTGGTGGATTATTAAGGTCATGCCAACACATATTTCCTGAATTTGGCATACTCGTGCTAGAGTAGCAGTGTTAATTGCAAAGGTGAAGAGTGAAGCAATGATATTACAGCTTATTTTTTCCACTGCTGGAACTTAATAAAATATATCCCTTACAATTTCAGTCTCAATTCTGTACCAGAAGCAATGGCTTCTCACCTGCCACAGAGTTCCCACAGTAAACCAGTTGCCCACCAGCACCAGTTGAGTTGACACATGCTGAATTTATTATTAAAGTAATTTTTTTCTGGTCTCTGCAGCAGAACAGAAGAACACCACTTCCTGCATTTAAGAGTGCTGCAGCTGCAGTTCACTCTTGATTTACAGCCTGACCTACATCCAGGGCTCAGGCTTCTCCTCTAAACCTGTAACTGATCTTTGCATGTGCAGTTTTCAGTGAGAAGTCACAAGCAGCTCACAGGCTTCCTCCTCCTCATTTTCACACACTGGCACATGCAGAATTCCTTCCACAAAGAACAATCCCTTGCCTTAAGTGTATGACTTGCTCCCCACCACACTTCTGTAATGAAATGGCCTTGAAATTGTGACCTGTTACAAAAACCAATTATAAGAATTAAATTAAAACTAAAACTCTCACTTGGCACTGCAAAGCTCTCTCAGAAAGACTGCACTGGAATGCTCACATTCCGTCTCAGTGTAACAAGGTGTATAAGGATAGGCTGCATTAGTTAACCATCTTTTACAGCATTGCTTTGCTAGCAGGCATAGGCTGCCCAAGTGCTATGAATGACTCTTCCCAGTACAGATTTCACCCTTAAACACCAGTTCTGACACTGTTATACACCCTAACTAAGAGGGCCTCTAACCTGTCAGCATAAAATCATTTTCCAGTCATCTCGGTCAAATTAGGTTTCTTCAACTAATTCTTAGAGTTTCAGGCTGAATCTTAGAAATATTTATCTTTTATATTGTAATGATATAGAGAAGTGTTTCTATAAGACCTGAAAAAACAGTCTGTTTTTTAAGAGGAACAGAAGGATCCCAGGAAAGTACTAGCACAAGATTTTTTTGGTTGCTCCTACACCATCAGGTGATAAATGCAGACAAAATTTCTCAAACACAAGTCATGCAGATTTCTATCAAAATAACTTCAATTTACAAACCCTGTACTTTGATTTTAGCAAGGATTTTGACTTCTCTTTCAGTTTGCAACTAATGAGAAAAAAAAATTGATGAAACTGGGTGGGTGTGCACTCCTAAGCAAGCACCACTCAAACTGCCAAGGATTCAACTGGCAAACTGGAGATATGCATCAAATGTGAGAGCAAAAAGAGCTTGGGCTATACCTAGAATATTCAAACCACATACTTATAGGTCTTTAATGAAAATATTAGGAAACGTAGGTTGTACCAAGCTGAAGAGGCCCTGATGCATACTGGGGAACAGAATGGGAAAGCCTGGAAAAAGCAGATGTAATTCAGAAGACAAAAGTCAATCGTAAAAAAAGAAAATCTGCATTTCTTTAACTATGCAAACAGAACAAGCAACTATATTTGCTTTGTGGTACTCTAGGGATATGAGAGATCACAGACTGTGTGCCTGTCAACAACAACAACATGCTCAATATAAAGAGGAATACAGTGTTAACTTGTTTTTCACTATTCCATTTATTCCTCAGCTACAGCCTGCATCCTTTCAGACTTCCACACTTTCAGAAAAATACAGGCAATTTGGATCTGAGAAGCAGCAACAACTCAAATCTAGGAAACAATGTTCAAGAAAAGGGTGAAGAACTGAAGTTGTCTCAACAGGATAAAGCTAAAGGGACCAGTATCAAGCCCTCAAAGGCAGATAAAAGTTTGCCCCTTCTCCTAGCCTGTAAAAACATCCTTCAGCAGGAAGTCTTCAAGGTGCCTAAAAAGGCTGTGTGAAGAGTTATGAATGATGAGGGTGTAACAAATGCTCTAACCAGGCAGAAGAGTAAACTAGATCAGCTCTCATACTCATGACCTTCCCAGTCATACTGGCATTTACCCAATACAGCCAAAATCTGACCCTCAAACTAACTCCCTTTTCAGCACAGAAGCAGTCATTTCCAGAAAACAAAGCAAAAAAACCACCTCACTTTCTAAATGCTAAAACTCTCCTTTTTCCCATTCAAAAACTTTAAACATTTGAACAGCTGACAGCTCCACTGTAATAATAAGAGAACTGGTACAGAAAATGAATATGGATTATTTCCAAGCAATACACTCCAATAAAGCAGAAGTGTTCTGTTGTACTGAGCGTCATAAATTGGAGAAAAATTAATTAGAATCCCCAGTTAGTAATCAACAAATTTACAATTATTCTATATAAGTTTGGGGTTATAAAGCAAAGCTTATGATAAAATATTTAGTTAAGACACCAGGGCACTGTTAGCAAAGTGACACAGTTGGCAAACAAAAGCAGACTCACCTTCCGCAATTCAATTGTAACTTCATTTCTGTGTCTTCTCATAGTCTGTAAATGAAAAAAACAACATTTGTACATCAAGAAAGTAGTATTGTGTTTTGGAATCAGCTGTTTCTAGGTAAAAAGTGCAATTATTCATCAAAAGACACGGAAAACTGTGCATAATTTATAAGTCAATCTTTCCTGGGAAGATGCACATTGTTTTTTGTGATGTTTTGCTTGGGTTGCGTTTATTTTGGTTGGTTGGTTTTGTCTTTTGGTTTTTTTTTTTGATTATACACCTCACAGAAAGCTTTGTCATAAACCACAAGAAGTATCCCAAAGGTACAAAATATTGACTTCCCCACAGAGTTTCACTGGAATGATTCTCCAGGTGTTTCTGTGTGCAGTCCAAAGGCAGAAGTAAATCCAGGTTAGGCAGTCTCTTTCACATATGATCACATTCACAACCTAAACTCATAACCTATGCCAGTTATCTGGCCAAAAATCAATCATGAGTCACAGATGATGACTGAGCTCATTGCAACAAGACAGATCAGGCTTGTGGAAAAAGGAAACAAAATAGTACAGTGGTACTGAGTCTATTTAGGATCTGTAGCCTAAACACTACAAAGGAGACCCAGCCCACAGACTTCTCAGCTCCTTACAGACACCGGGCACTCAGAACACGTTCCTGACAATGCTGCTACACCTCTTGGCTAAGAGAGATCAGAAGACTGAAAAAGAATTTTAGCCTTCTGCAGGCCATCTCCCAAGGTTCATTTAACAATCTGTGGAAAAGACATGTACCATTGGAATGCAATTCAGAGAGAAACAGGACTGGATGACTGCTGGCAGGCCAGCAAGATCACCCACACTAACTAAAATTAGCCTTTTAAAGTACGTTCTATGTTCTATCCTTGCTACTGACCTTCACTGCTGCTATCACGTTCCTTTTGAGTTAGGGCAAATAACTCCCTGAGCAAAAAAGTACCAGTGAAGACCAGCAGCACACAGTAAACACCAGCACTCCCCAAGAGCCATCTAAGAAAATACCAAACATGCTAAAGCTGAAACACGGGTAGAAGAAATGAGCAGATTTCACACCGTGAACATATTCAGAACACAGCTGCAATAACTTCACTGTTCTCAAGCAGTTTGCATAGCAGTACTCATTTCATAGAATCACAGGTTTGGGTTGAAGGGACCTTAAAGATCTGCTTCCAACCTTCCTGCCATGGGCAGGGATGCCGCTCACTAGATCAGGTTGCTCAGAGCCCCATCCAGCCTGGCCTTGAATACTGCCAGGGATGGGGCACCCACAGCCTCTCTGGAGAACCCATGCCTGTGTCTCACCACTCCCTTGGCAAAGAATTTCTTTCTAACATCTAATCTACACCTACCTTCTTGCAGTTTTAAACCATTGTCCCTTGTCCTGTCACTATCTGCCCTTATAAAAAGCCTCTCTCCCTCCTTTTAATAACCCCCCTTAAGGTACTGGAAGGCTGCACTGAGGTCTCACTGAAGCTCTCTCTTCTCCATGCTGGAAGTCATTATCTTAGGTTGACCTGTGCATAAGGAAGGCTTGTCTTCCTGCCCACTGCTTGATTAACCAGCTCACTCATGTAAACACAGACAAAATCCTCCATTTACATCTACAAGGTTGATGTATGCTACTTTAAACAAAGCAAGTCCTCACTACAGTAAGAGGACACCAGCACTACAGCATCTACCAGAAATACACTTATTTCCCCTCATAATTTTGGTAAACATGTGACACTTGTGACCATCCGAGCCTGCTACAACAGCTCTGTATGATAAGGACTGGATAGCTAGGGAATGGGAAGGCATCAGGAAGGTTCATTTGCATGAACAAATGAAGAACCCAAGAAGTCATCACACACAACTAGCAAGACCAGTCATTCAAGTTTCTTATTCTATTAGAACTTTATATTTGAATAATCTTAATAACTTGTCAAATTGAAGGACACTATATAGCCCTGAGTTTTTTAACACTTCTTTCCCATGATAGCTGCCTTCCAATACTAAAAGGGGCTACAAAAAAGCTGGAGAGGGACTTTTTGCCAGAGCATGGAGTGATAGGACAAGGGGGAACGGCTCTAAACTGAAAGAGGGCAGGTTTAGATGAGGTATTAGGAGAAATTCTTTACTGTGAGGGTGGTAAGGCACTGGCACAGGCTTTCCAGAAAAGCTGTGGATGTTCCATTCCTGGAAGTGTTCAAGACCAAGTTGGATGGGGCTTTGAGCAAACTGGTCTTGTGGAAGGTGTCTGTGCCCATGGCAGGAAGGTTGGAACTAGATATCTAAGGTTCTTTCCAACTCAAACCATTCCATGATTCTGTAACTCTGCATTTCAACAAAAAACCATGTAGTTAAACCATGTCTCTTGTTCGTGATCATTCTGTGTTCTAGACACCAAAATTCTGTACCAAACTTTTCACCAGCAACAGCACCCCACCTCCCCTTAAAATCTAATCTTCTATTCCTACTTACCTTAAATTCAAAGGCATACCCCAACACATGACAAATCAGTCAACTCAAATGTCCACTAGAAAATTTCTCTCCAAAATTCAGTATTGTATGTGCCAGATTGGAAGTCTCAGTGATTTAACTGATGCAAGGCACAATTTCCTTTTCGAATTGCTCCCCACTTACAATTTATGCATTTATCTATGTGATAATACTCCAGAACACTTACACTGAGCAGAAAAATCAGACTAAATTTGAAGCTCTTTAGGAGACAATGATGATATTTATCACCTACCACTCTTCCAGAAGCAAGGCAGATTTAAGAAACACTATATGCTGTGCTCAACAGTTCAGCAGCTCGATATTTTTGGTTTAGAAAAAAACAAATACAGTGCAGTCCCAGGCAAGGCATTACTACTCATTTCATCAATTTACTCTAAAACCTTCTCTAAGAATGCTTTGACTAAAGACAGTTACTCAGTCAGCCATCCATAAAGTCTCTACTGGGAAGACTTTAAGCTTCTTTCTAAGGGCAAATGATTCACTCATTTTTTCCATTAGGGTTTTATCTTTGTTTCATACTTCCATTTCTTCAGCCCCACTGATCCTACCCTATTACAACTGTCTCATTTTTTAATTTTTTTTTTTGCTTTTTTTGAGTTTTTGTTTATTATGAGTTTCAAATTTAATGTGCTAGAATCTCCCATCTTTTCCTCATTTAGAGAGCTACCACTCTTCAGAAAGATTCATAATAAAGGTTATCCCCTCTGCAGACATTTTTGCTGACCATTACCATACATCTTCTGAGCTTTAATACCCTTAAGGTAATCTCCATACTACTTGGGTTTTATCCTTTTAACTGTTCATTTGTATTTCCTTTTAAACTTAGTATAAGTGTTTTCTCTTTTAAAGCAGCTCTGATACCTTTGCTTTTTACCTTCCTCCTTTAAAAGGCAGAACAGGCAGCACTCGCCACTAAGTGCAGTGCTGCCTCACCATTCACAGAGGAAGTAGGTTGATAACTGGGATATCACTCAGTCTTAACGCCACAGAACTGATGAGTGTTACCTGTTCCCCACCAACCTAAGGGCTCCCAGTCTTACAGAGTCTCCTGCTGGCACAACATCTTTAAAACAATCAGTTTGTCCAGGTCATCAGGATCATCCAAGAACCAGTGATACAACAGTAGGGGCTGGAGTCTTCCTACAAATAGACGGGACGGGGCTCCCAGTGGTGCATCCTGGCAGCTAAACTTGGTTGCCACAGCCAGATCATGCTCAGTGCTCTTTGCTAGAAGTGTGCTGACACTATTTCTGACCTGACACTTGGTGCCCCTGACACACGAGACGACCACTGCGTAGCAATATATTTAAGACCACGGACTCTACTTCATTCATCCTTGTCAATTGTGGCAATTACAGACTGTACACAAGAAACACATGAATGCACTTGACATTGGCCTGGTTACGCAGTTGTATTCATGCTGCTTACTGAGGATTTGCTCAGACTGTTGCCCATTTTGATTTTCTCCTCTTTACCACAGGAGCTGATACCCCACTGACAGATTGGTCTGTGATAAGACTCTGAACATCCACAATTTAGTTATCCTTGCCTTGAAAGACCTAAGACATGTTTTAACTTCATTTGATTACAAGAAATGCAGGTATACATATAGCACTGTAGCACCATATACTGGATACTCTTGCTGGACTTTTGGAAGCTTTATTTTAAAACTTGCAGACTGATTGGCACAATTTCTAATCTTATCTGGTGGGAGGGAGGGCTCTTCATGGAGGCCTGGTGTTTGGCCAGCCTTAAACCATGACATGAGGTGCAGTGGGGAGAGTGGGACAGGAAGCCTGGCAAAGCCCAGTTTTGATTCTCCAAAAAGCAGATTGAAGTGATTCAGTTAATTTTTTGTCCTGATTTGGCATTTCTTGAAAGGAAAGTATTTAAAGCCTGTGTTTCAGATGAACCATTTTAGAAATACAGCAGGTCATCAGCACCTTCCTACAGCCTCAGAAGAGGCACACATACTATGATGCTACAGCATATAACAGAAGCAGTCCTAAGTACCACTGCTGGCCTCCCTTTAAGGAATCCTTACCACTGTAAGCAGAATAAGACAATTTACACAACCTGCAGGACCCAGCATGTAGGGAACTGACAGGCATTTACAAAAGATTTATACAGTAGTAGAAAGGCTAAACATTTTCCCCAGCTAACACAGGTCAGATAAAACAGAGAGAAGAGGCAAAATCATTCTGCAACTTAACCCCAAGATTCATTACCAGCTTCCAGGCTGGGAGGACATCTGCTGACGTCTATAGATGCCACACCAGTTGAAGCCCAACAAGTACCAATGGATCTAATACAGGGTTTGACAGCCACAGCATCTGACTACAGTCACTTCTCGGCATAAGGTACTCCCACAAGTAACTTCCTGTAACACTGAAACAGCACATCCCAACACTGACCCCCAAGACAAAGCTGAACTGTTTCACTGCATAAAAGATACAGACTTGAAATCTCAGCAAGGCACAACGTGGCATAAGCAAAATCCTACCAATCACAAAAACAATGACAGCTGCAGAATCTGAGCCATGAGGACACCCCTAAACACAAGGTATTAATGCACCATACACAAAGTGCAAGCAGTAAAAATGAGTAACTACCAGTCAGCATGTACTATTTAGAAACAAGAACACACAACACTTATCAAGCTGTGCTACAACATTACAGCTCAATTGTTATACTTGACTCAAGACAGACTTAAGTTCACAAGGCTTTTGTAACAAGAGATTTCTTCTCCCCAGTTCACCACATGTAAGGAACAATTACTTACCAGTGTGTTTGACAGGCTGACAGCCACAGTAATGCAGCAAGTACTGTAAGCTTTGTTACAAGGCAAAAGTAGATGTTGAACAGCATTTCCAATTTCAAGTTCTCCAGCATTTTATTATTTTATAAAATAAAGCATAAAAACCCCAAAAGATCTGATAGATGTTGTTAGATAAATCAGTGTTCTCACTTATACTCTGAATTTCTGAATATTCTTCCAAAGTCATATACAAAGAATTACATACAAAGAATCTCTCCCTCACACCTTTCACTTGAAGGAAAAATAATTCCCAGTTCCCTCAAATCTGAAATTACTTTCATATGCCAATGAAGAAAATCACTGCACACATTAGGGCTGCTGTGTTAAGGGCTGCAAGGAAACTTTGTTTCACTGTGATACAAAACACAAAAATGCTAAGCTGACAAAAGACAAGAGATTTAAGAGACACTAGATCTTGGGGGGAAAAAAAGGTAAAGTCCCTGTAAAACTGCCTTTGACACACTCAGTGGGCAGAAGCGACACAGAATACAACTGTCCTCATCAGATCAGTGTTTCAGAACTCTCTCAACAAGGATGGTATCTTTCTCTCAACAAGAAGCTGACAAGAAATTCAAAAGTTCAGTTTCAGCCACCTGTGGCAAAAAGAAATGTGTCTTCCTTATTTTTCAGTTGATATTTGGTTTATGACAGAACACAAAACTGCATAAAACTCTTGAGATCAAAAAGCAATGGTCTCTGAAATTTTAAATTAACAGAATAACGTGTACTGCCAGCACATTCAAAGAATTCTTTTCAGTAACTAAACACTGGTACCCTCTCACTGAAGCACACACACTTCCCAAGTACTGTTCAAAACACTGTGCATGGGGTGCATGGGATGCTCAGTGTTACAGAGTCAGCACCACTGCTGTCACACTGCCACTTGCTGCCTCAACGTGGGCCATGCAGACCGTTCTGGAAAAAAAAAAAAAGCATTACTTTGAAGCTCTGAATAACATTGAGATTCTAAGGAGATAAGTCTTAACAAGCTTTTCGAGCCTTTGTTTAACATAAACATTTAACTGCAAAATACATTAAACTACCTGAAAAGGCAACCCATATAGCTTCCGTAAATGAAAAAAAAATATAAATTCAAGGGACCCCCAAAACAATCAGCTGTATTTACATGTAAATACATATATACTTAGGTATAAGAACAAGATAACATTTTTCAAAATACTCTGTAGCAAATACATAATGCAGTGTGTTGTTCCAGAATGGGCAGAACAAAAACCCAGACAACCCCAAACCCCACTACAGCTATACAAGGCTACAGAAAAGAAAAAACAACCAAGCTAATTCAAAAGGACAAAAATCACACCTTATACAAAACAGTCAGAATAGTCTTCCATTTATGAAAGAATTATTTAAAACAATGGTACTGCTCTAAGCAAGCTCCATCTCATTCACAATATCAGAACTACTCTTAGGGTTTCTGTCAATTTGGAGTTTCTACTTCATATCTAAAAATCAAACTTAGTTGATTATAAACACTTTGAAGTCCCTTAAGTATATAACTTTCAGAGTCATAGAATTCTGGACACTTTATAAGATTACTTCATCCCTAGTTGCAGTATAACTCAGAAAACCAAAACTATTTAAATGTGCATATTACACATCTAGTGAGAAGCTTGGGTCATTATATTTCATTTGGTATGCTGGTATAAAGAACCCTTAAAGGAAATTAAAAATTAAGTTTCATGTACAAGGTGCTTAATAACGTACATTCTCTGCACAGAAAAAAAAATAACCAAATGCTGCAACAGTAAGGGATATGAATTTTAATAATTTTAACTACTTTTAGCTATACCAATTGTGTTAGAAGGAAGATTAAAGCATAACCAGCACTTAGCAACTAAAAATCTACCTACCATTGTGACAAGATAGGGATCTCAGCTGGTTCTCATCCTGAGTAGCCACTTCATCAAGTGGGATACCTCAGCAGTGTCATCTTTTAATTAACACACTTGGACCACTTCCATCACAATTTGAGCAAGCAAGTCCACAAAACATCAGAGATGAAGAGGCAGGAAACAGATGTTTGTATCCAGCCAGTGCATCAGTCCTGCCAGCTGCCCCACAACTGGCTAGCTGGCTGCTCCCACTCTCCTGCAGGCTGACCAGAACACCTCAGCCTCCAGCCAGCCCATGCAAGTGGGAAAGCAGGATCATCTGACAAGACAAACATTCATCTAGTCCACATCCACCACAGCCCAACGTCAGCTTTGGCTGTTCTGTGGATACAATAGGTGTATTTCCAGGAACTTTAGCAAGATGTGCACTTAATTCCTTTGAAAATTCAGCTATTAAGTGGATTAAGTGGAGAGAAAAAAATTATTGACAGATTCTAATTTCTCTGCATCTACAAACATGAATTATTTCTTTATCTCTGCTTTTGACTCTCAACATTACAGAAACAGGTCTCAGAAAATCAGAAGTTACATGCTGAGAGGAAACCCTGAATACATAGCTGGGATAGTAAAGCAGCTTGATTTAACATACAGGGTACCCAAACAGCTTAGCATTTGCAAGTCAATTCTAGGCTACTTCCACCTGCCTAACCGAAAGAAAAAAACTGGCCCAGTTCCAACAGCTGGACTGGATGCCTTCCCTCTTGCATATAAGCATATCCTAGAGTACAGTTTATATACTTCACAACATAGGTGCAGGTGCAAGACAGTGAAAGGTGATGTTTGTACTGATGAAGTAACTCTGTTCTTACCTAGAAGCTGCTTTACCAGCCTTTTTTCCTTATTCCTTCCCTGACATCTTTCAACAAGCATGAAATACTGCAATGCACATCACAATGCAGAAGCCTCAGGAGCCGGGCTCATTTGGAGCAGAAAAAATTCAAAATGCTTGTTTGTATACAATTTCTGAGATGATAAAGGTTGTCAGCTGCCTATCTTTGGTTAACATTAGCAGCTAAAAAGTCCTAATTTGCACAGGCATTTAATTAGTATGTGTAAAGTTGAGGTTTAAACCGATGATATTGTTCTACTTGTTCTGATAACAGCTGGCTGCAGACAAAAACAGAGACACAGGGACAGTGGCAGAAGGTGATACTGCTGTTCTACCTGTTCACACTTCCAGAGTGCATATAGCTCCCTCCAAGAACTGCAATACAGGAAGGAAGAATTCTGGGACAACATCACAATGATCTGAATGCAACTATTTCATCACATTAAGGAATTAAAAACGATGATGCCCTGCACACCAATCCCATCTATTTCTTTTGGATGTACAAATAGATGTGACATCCATGCCAAAGTAAACAAATATTTAGTCCAAGTTAACCCCTCCAGTTAGGTTTATTCCTTTCCTTACAAGCATCATGGATTATTACCCATCTTTTTTCCCCACCACCCAGTGTATGCTCTAGGCAGACTCTTCTTCCCCAAGCCCAGTTTTGAGACTTACCTAATTTCGAAGTACTCCTATGAAGTTCGAAACTGTCCTAAGAAAAATAACCTGTTTTTTTTTCCAGTCATACAGACTACAAAGTTAGAACAACTTCACTTCTGGCTTTGTTATCATAGCTCCATATTAAATTATGCTGACCCAGTTAAAAATGCAGGCAGGGGGCATGGATTCCACAGGACAAGCAACAGATCTACCGAAGCAGCCACACAAACTTCCAATGTGTGTGTACCCTGATCTGATACTCCAAGACAGTTTTATTTAATTTGATTACTATTTGACTCAAAAGGTGTTTGCTCCTCTTTCAGGTAAATATTCTATTATTTCGCAGAAAGTATTAAAAATACTTAGAGATTCTCTGTGTGCTGCATAACCTTAGTATTTTAAAACTTCCTTTTGGCTTGTAACATCTAATGCAGTACTAGGTACATCAGGAGCAGAGTGCAGTATTTATGCTGCTGTATTTTATACCATAATCTGTCTGGGACCTGTGTTCCTCGGGGTTAATAAAGGCCACTGAAATAAAACGAGTTCTTTTGCAGTTGGAGCTGCCACAATTTTTTTTTAAATCCCCAGTTTGAGGCCCCTAAAATTAAGACCAGCTGCTTTTTGTAAACTAGTCTGTGGTAAGATAATTCAAGTATCTGAACCTGGCTAGCCTCAGCAAACTGGATGAATGAGATATCTATTCACTTAACTCTTTTACTTAGTGATGGGTAATGACTCACTGAAGTCAGACTCTCATGCTAATATGGAAAGCCACAAGCCTCCAATTATAACTGCTCATGATGCTGACTCACCTGAAAACCCTATGGAAGCAGGCAGAGCTGCCCATCCACACTGCTCCAAAAGATCTTGGCAGAAAAGCAATTGCTATGTTTATTTCTTATCAGCTCTTTTGTAAGGATATTCTTCGAGGTCCTGATATCCTCTCTGCAAGTGTTTAACCTCCACACTGAGCTGCTACCAGCAAAGGAATGAGAAGGGAGCACACGTTTTAATTCCCTCCTACCCGTTACCTACTTCACAGGTACAAACATACCAAACAATCCTCAGGACACTGGACTTGAAGCAAGTTAGTTGGCTGCATTCAACACAAATCCCACCAATACTGAAGGACAAAGAGGAGACCAGAATACAATCAGCACGTTATCTGCTGGTTTTATATAGAATACAAGAGCTGAAATTCTCTATTCAACATCAAAGCTCAGCTAGGGGGAAGGAAAACAAAATCTAGTAGACTTCCAATTACTGCTGTTATATGAATCAAGGACATTATATCCAGTCAAAAGTTTTACAGCACTTCCATTCAGATGTAAATCTTCACTGTTAATCACACCTCTACTGACATCCCACCAAAGCCCACAATGCACCCATATTGACTCCATCCAAAGTCAAACTGAAGTTTCTAAGTAATCCCACAGCATCCCAAGTTAAATTCATCACTGTGCAACAGCTGGTTTGCACAAACCAACAGGCAGGCAGCAAGGATCACCAACTAATTCAAAGTATTACTTTTGTCTGGTGGGCCTACCAAGGCAAGGAACCTGCCCACAGAATGTCCCCAGGAGCAGTGGCACTGCAGGCATTTGCCATCTCCATTTTGACAAGGGTCCACCTTGGAAAACTTAACTGTGGTGTTTGGTCATTTATGCTACAGCAGCCCAAAAGAAACTGAAAGATATCTGTATCAAGTTTTTCTTCTCCTGTATCTCTTGGAAAGAGAAGGGAATACTGAATTTTACAATGATGCCAGCTCTGCCTTATCTGAATACTTTTATATGCCAAATAAGCACCAAGAACAGTGGATAACCAAGATGGTCTAATTACAAGTGATTCCTATTCACACTGCTTTAGAAAGTCAGAAGATTAAGGCTTCTTGACACATTACACAGGTACAAGGATTCAAGATTTGGTAATTTTATATTACAGAAATCTGCACAACTTGCCAGGACACAATTTTCTAAAAAGGCAATTAGTTATTTTCCTATATTGCATGAGCAGTGTAGTAAATGCTTAACAGTTTCCTGGAAACAGAATCTTAACCTGTCCTTGAGGGAGAACAAGCAAAGTACAACTCCTTGGTCTCACCCAAGACATGACAGCCCCTCTGTCATCTCCTAGAATTTCTAAGCAAGCATCCTTCTCATTCCCTTATTGAGGAGGGAGAGTACAGAGCTGCCTAGTCAAGCAGAACACCTGACTGCCATTGCCAAAGAGGAGGAGTCCCTTTTCCCTTCCATGGTCTAGAAGACTGAAAGAGTCTAAAGAGTCCAGAATATCGAGGCATAGGTTCATTTTTTTACTAAGAGGTGTTACCATAAACCAAATGCACCACCTAATACCATATTTCACAGACAAAATACCATATTCACTTGTGTACAGGACACGAAAACAGCAGAGCAAAATGACAATGACCATTGGGGTAACTTGGTGCCAACAACCAACTAAAATTTTTATCTTCAGATCAACATAAAGACTTAAATACTTTTAAATGTAAAAACTTATGTCAAATCATAGATAACCACTTCCAAGAAATTCACTACGGAACAAAGTGTTTGGTCAGAAAGGTCTCACAGATTTCTGGGGCAAACACCAGAAGACCAGACACTTTTAAGCTTGCCAAATATTTATACTAGTTTTCCTTAAGAAGCAAAAAAAAAAAAAAAGAAGAAAACCTACAAGGCTAAATACTAGCCAGACACCTTCTTGTGCAATCTGTGTTTGAACAAAGACACTCCCATTTCAGATACTTAAACAGTCTCAACTGTAATATCAAAGTACCTCAGACAACCATTCTATGAATCCATGATACATTAATAAGCACCTCCCTGTGAAGTGTAGAAAAAAGTTTTGTTATTCTATCTATAAAATGGGAAAATAATTGCAATTTGCATACATTCACAGGGTGCCATGAAAAAAACAACAAATCAAGTCCCTAGAGAGCTAGGCTATATTCAACCCTAGCAAGCATTTTTGGTATAATAGTACATGGCTCAAATGAAATCAAATTTTCTTTGCTGTTTTTTGAAAGATATAATCAAAAGGCAAAAAAAGATTAAACATGTGCTAGCTGCCTAATTAAATCTATGAAGAGATCATTCTGCTCAAGATGCAAGAGAAAATAACAAATCCAGCTGACAACGCAGGAAGAAGCTGGAGCATTAGGAATTAGAAAATACACTCTAGCAACATCCCACAGTCTTATGAACCCTTTCAGGTGCCCTTTTGATTTAATCATTTCAGTAACATGACTTCTAGATGCTTCTACCTTATATTTTCATGTGACAGAAACATGGACTAAGTGCTTACATTATCTGAACATTTTGGGTATTATAGGTATCATACCTCTCCTTGAGGATTCCTTCAGTTTCTCAAAATTCCAATTTATATGTCCTTCCACTAAAAAAAGATGCTGTCACGTTAATTGCATGTGTCAGTGCTCCTTGAATGACTCTTCTTGTCTGGCAGGTTGCTCTTCACTGCTGTTTGATCAGTGATATGAACACTACACCTTACCAGCCAATGTTCTTCTTGCACAGGATCCTGATGAATCGTAGCAAGGCTCTCTCACCTCAGGATCCTCTCCTGATGTGGAAAGCCCTCTGTACCTGGCTGAAAGTCAGATTTTTGGCACAGAGAAATCACTACCACTGACTTTGCAGCTAACATTATGTGTGCATGAAAAGAAGTGAGAGGCCCTGATGCCAAAAGTCAGGCTGACTTCAGTTACCTGAGGGAGACACAAGATCTCTCTGCACAATTTCATCAACTTCTGACTTACACGGTAGTTGACTAAGGAAAGGCAAGGACTAGGACTTTCCAAGAACTGCAAACCTGACACTGCAAATCTGACACTGCACCTGGTCAGGAATCCCTTACTGCACCTCTCAAAACCTGGCCAAAGCTACCCTAGAAGCACCTGATCACCTTCTCCTCACACAGACGAGCTCTGACTACATTCCACACCAGCAAGTTTGCAGTGGGCCTTGAACACCCAATAAAACACAACTCCAAGGCTTACAAGTCTTGGAAGGAAGCTATTTCTCCAAGCTGATTTTGCAAACCACTTATTCTATCACCACCTCCAAAGTCCACCTGTTACTAAATCTGACAATAACCAAGGTTAAAAACACTCAAGAAGGGATCCTCAGCTGACGAGACATGACAGAGTATGAGGGAAATGAGTAATTCAGTAACAGGTGTTTGGATGGGGAAGATACAAATGTGTCTCCTGTTCTGCAGACATTTGTACAGTGTATATTCCTATTTTATGCTTGCTGTATTTTCTAAACACACAGAATTAAGTTTAAAGCTGACTGCAACATTTGCTTAGCCTGAGAAAGCAGACAAGTGTCAGGTGACCCAGAAGAGCCTCCCCAGCAGATTTAGTGGTGTTAATCTGACTGTGAAGGGATAACAACCCAACAGTTAAGTACCACTAGACAAGATATAGCTTCTCTCCCTCACACTGACCTCTTTGAGCCACCACTGGTCTTCTACAGATGTGAAGGGCTGGCTCAGGAAGCTAAGGGAGCAGAAAACTGAAGAAAAATGAAGAGCTTTGCAACTAATTCACTCCTAGGCACACAGTTCTGATGCAGAATTAGCTTTTTGGAAGAAACTGGTGCTTTTGACTACTCATGTCAAATTTCGTGAAGTGGAATACAAAGCCCAGTTTCTGCTGTTACATCAGTAATCAGGAGTAACAATTCAGTATCAGAGTTTGCCAACACCAGGTGTTTTGGAAACAACTGACAGACTATTCTTGGAAAAGATACAGGTTTTGGATTTCTTTTTCATTTCAAGTCAGGTAAGTTGACAATTTGTCTTCACTACTTGATGATACACCCCATTATCTACTAGTTCATTGCCTCTTCTAGCCTAACGTTATAAATTAGATGCCTCATTCCACTTTTAATCCCACAATAAATATAAATCTGATCACTTACTTGTAGCTGGTGCATCCTCCTAATTGCTGTCCTTTCATTTAACACAGTTGTAGAGGACAAAATGTCCTGTTTGGATATGTGCTGGAACTGTACAAATATTATGAGAGCCCCAAAGAACTTCCGTAAAAATACTTAAGAGAGCTCTTTAAAACTAGTCTGACTGTTACACTGCTACCAGCTGTGACCAGGCTTTGATATTTTACAAACGAAAAATCAATTCTTTAATTAAAAAAAAGCTTTAGAGATACCAGTGTCACTGCTGTAGTGTTGGAAATACACAAGAATGAAGAAAAACAAATTCTGTAATTACAGGAAGATTACCAGAGGCTTGGTATATCACAACAGCAAAGAGCAATAATTGGGCCTCAATACAGCAAGCACAGATCCCAATCAGCTTATGAAGATTATGTTCATCATGAGATACCATCTCCAAATTGCATTCTCCACAGGTATTTTTGAAATCAACAACAATGTCCTAATGTATCTGTGTATTTAAACCTTTTAAAATGCAATGCATTCAATTGATTTTGAACAGTACATCTGAGTAGACTTATTAGGTATTTGCTTTCTGCCACGAGTCACAAACATTTCACAGCATTGTACTATTTGCCTGCAGACTAAAGCTTGGAAAATTCTGGAGGATTAGCAACCCAAAAGGCTTCCCACATCTGTATCTTACTTCCTATCCATGTAGTTTTTTCCAGGGTACAATGTACACCTGTATTGTCCCATAAGTGTATACACTGGGTTTAAAGGGTAATAAAGAAGCTGCAGGAGTTAGAAACTCTGCATGAGAGTACTGGATCTTGTATTACATCCAGTTCCCAACAGGAAGCCACCTGACACCCGTGTTTTCACTTAACCTACTGAAACTCAACAAGCCAGTGAGTCTATGATGACAAGAGGTCCACAGTACCTTAAACCTACCTCAACCAGCTGTTAAAGCTCTACTCCCATTCCACTCCTGTGTCAAAGTGAGAGTTGATTTAACCTGTAAAAGTGAGCTCTTGAAAGAAACCGGATTGTTACAAAGTAGCTGAGAGTAACAGCATTTGGGACTGCTACAAGCCTTATTGTTTCATGAAGGTTTGGAGGCAAGTACAGGGGGGCAGCAAAAACTCCAGTGAGTGCCCAGAAGAGCAGCCAGCAATGAGCTGGCAGCAGCAGGTCTGCTCGCTGGCCAACACTGCGCAGGTAGGGAACCTCCACTGCAAAGAGCCTGGGACACCTGACGGGAACACGGCTCCAAGTCAACCTGTACCTTTTCCCTGAGGCCCTGAGGCTGGACAGATTTGGCCTCCCCAGAATGACATTGCTCCGCTTCCAAAAAAACTCATGGCAGCATGATAGAAAAATGTGAATGAATTCAACACCCTCAAAAACCAGGCTCTCACTGTTAGCAAAGCAGAAGCAGTAAATACACTGAATCTGATTATGAAGATCTAGGCTAAGCCAAATTTCATCCTCTGCTTCACTTGGGGTCAGGATGCTGAAGGTAAAGAATAAAAATGTATCTTTCAAAGCTCCTGATCCCAAAGGTGATACTGTTGCCTTAGGTTTTAACCCTTATATTTTTTCGAATTCTGTATTGCCTAATGTGTAACTCTGACATGCTTTATAGCCTGTTAGCTGCTGTTCTCTCATGGTAAGACAGACATAACAGTGCCTCTCTGGGCTTGCTCTTCAAGGACACTCAGACTGCCCAGGCCTCAGCTTCTAAAGGGGGGAGGGGGGTGTGAGCTAAGGGAGCTAGGGGGAAATTGCAAAGTTTTAATTGGTGAATTTATGCTGATATGCAAATGGACCAGACCTATAAAGGTGTGGAGAACTCGTGACTCGTTGTCCATTCTGGGTGATGCCCCTGGGGGGCTCTGTCTGCCCTAAATGTACCTTTGAAGGCCTTTCAAATAAATTCCCACCTTTTATACCCTTACTCCTGACTGGCCTCAGTTTTTGGGCTAGCCTTTTCAGGCAACAATACAATTGCCTGTAACTGGGGAAAAGACATCAGTGACCAGAACTTGTGAAACTAACAGAGCAAGAGTAGGTGAAAGATGACAGAGTGGCTATGTTTCCTTTTGGTAAGTAGCCCTCAACGCATTTCAGAAGGGTAACACTATGGCCTAAGCAAGACAAGTACAAGGACTTGTGTTTGTTTGACTTATGACAACGGATACAAGGAATACACAAAAAGGAAATTTTAATCCTAGTCATTAAAGTGTTTTTACATAAAGTTGTTCAGTTTATAACACACTAACTCCTTACTAGATTTGGGGTTTCTTTATTTGGTTGGTTTGTTTTCTTTTAAATAAGTGCACATGGAGTTTTAATCTAGTATGCACTTTGTTAATTACATGACCACTATCACACACAACGCCCCCCAACAAATGTAGACAGCCCTACAAATTGTAACACCTCTGTTCATCAAGAATTTTTCCTCAGTTTTAGTCAGGGATGCTGACTAATCCTGACAAAAAAAATGGGCTGAATTGTTTGATCCATCACCTTAAACATCAGAACTGTAAGTCAACAAATGGGTGCCTGCTTTTGTAATAAAGAATAAGTAACATTTCTAAACTAAGATGTTGAAGGAGCGAAAAAGGCTAAGAAGGATGTTACTAGGCACAGATTGAAGCTGAAGAACTGCAACAATCAGAAGGTTCAAATTAGGTTTTCTAAAAGCTAGGCTACCTTAGATATCAACAAATAAGCAGAGCAGTTACAACAGGTGTCACAAATTAACTTATTGCAACTCCTGAATCTTGTCCTGTAAAGCTTCAACGGTACTGGAATAATCAATGCCATACATTCAGGAAAAAAAATCACTGAGACTTAAGACTCATGTCCATAATCAACACAGGAAAGCCTTCTCATTATATGTGCAACAACTTAAAAAGCTCTTTCACATCTCTGGAGAAAACAGAATTCAGGAGCTCGTGAGACGAAAACTGGCAGCTGTTTGTCCAGATGAAGCCATAAGTGTCCTGGCTCCTTATTGATCAGCTCTGCAGGCTGGGGTTACCTTTGCTGCTAATCACATGTCAGCACCTATAAAAATAGAAGAGTCTTACTAATAAAAGCAAGAACAGAAACCCATATTAAATGAAGAATTCTTAATTTCTGGCATTCGATTTTGCTATTATCCCTTCTGAAGGCTATATTTTTTGGAAGTATTAATACCACAAAACCAGAACTCCAGCTCAATATCCCTAACAGAGGAGGACAACAAAGAGGTACAGAACTTCCAAACAAACCTGAAACTAGAAAAAGGAAAGTGAACCTGTGCAGGTCAAGGATTCAGCTTTGATTTCTGCTCAACAGATCTGTTCCTTTGCTCTCAGGAAAGCACAATGAGATGTTCCATGGGTTACTGAGGTCTGTCATAACAAAAAACAAAAGTACTTACTCATCTTTTGTCTCCCTTAAAGTTGCATTAACAAAAAGCAAAGACAATTATATGCCCCAGCAAACCCAGTAATAAAATACGAGTTAACTACAAATTAAAGGAGTAGGTATTTTGGTCTGCCAGAAGAGTCTGTACCCAGAGGGGATCAATAGTAACTCACAGGTATTTAATAGCAGTCAAAGCAAAATTACTAAAGAATGTGTTCAAGCCTGAGGAGTTCAAAGGCAATGACTGTTTCCAGGCAGAAGGTGACTCAAGTGCCACTGTTTTCAAACTGAAGTTGAGAGTGTGTGGCTTTGAATATTTTAAATTTTCCAGAGGATATAATCTAGATATCAGACCATGATTTAGTATCCCATCATTCTAAACACTTCACTTCTCTTTGGTGGAATTTCACAAAACGTGAAGATGCAGATCAATGCCAATGAAAGCACCAATGCCTCCTGATCTCCAAAGGTAAGTACAGAAAACTGGAGGCAGGATCTCTGTGTAAAACTTCACTGCAGCACAGGGAGCAAACCCAGTGTATTTAACTGCTGACAGTTGGGAACTAGGTGTATTTGACTTAGAAAAGAAACACTTTGTGGAGAGCTGATAACTTCCACTACAGAGACAATCTGTGCAATCAGCAGGTCAGTCTGTGCACTCATTCCTCAAGAGAGGCACAGGACCTCATGGCAATTACACAGCACTGCTGCACTCCTTCATTCTCCACTCTGAACTTCACTTACATTGTTCTGCTTGTGGAGGCTCAAGTTAGATAAAGTTTACTCAGAAGGTTACTTCTAACACGAACTTTTAAACAAATATCTTGATCAGAACAGAATCAAAAAGGAGGTTTAGTAGAAAACCTCAGACATCTAATGTGTTTCGAAAGCCAATTTTAAAAAGTCCTTTAAATGAACCCAAATTTCATTTCAGCATATCTCCATGGGTATACAACTTTAAAATACTGCATTTTTTCTATTTGTTATACCCCAAAGAAAGCTGTTTCCTAGATTTTAACCCTTTTCAAAAGCATGTGTGAGAGCTTTAACTACATTAACATTATTGGAGCTGTGCAGCAGTCTTAGGCTCAGCCACGAGAAGGAAATCAGTCAGCACACTGGAAGACAACCCTAGGGGATATAGTTCTCCATAACAGCAAATACACTACTCCAAAATAATTACTCCCCTTCAGGGGGAAATGAGAGCTAAGCTACCTTAGCTGGTCTGGTAGAAGTCATCTCAGTACAGCTTAGGCAGTCCACTCCCTCCTTCCTCCCCATGGAGGCAGATATTTAATTCCCTTAGTCTTGGGCACGCTATAATATAAGCAAGCATGGATGACAGATCAGTTCACACTAGGCATGAACATACCTAACCTTTCCCTGTTTAGAGCTCTGATGGATTCAGGCCAGTGACAGAGAAAGCAGCAACAAAGCCGGTAACCAATACGGAGGGATGAGACAAGGACAAAATGAATGAGGAGCAGCAGGAAGAGCCTCACTGGATGAGAAGGGGAGAAAGAAACGCACCACGCCTCCTCCTTACCCTGAGAAGCAACTGCGAAACAGAAGGATGGGCAATTTTTAGTTACTTTCTAACGTTTACTAATGTTAGTCAGAAGTGTTGAAGTTATCATACTCTTTACATGCAATATTTTCTGTGAGAAAGAGTCACTGTCACCGAGTTAAATAAAAATTAAAGATTACTTTACACTGTGAATGTCATCTTAAAGACACTGCTGCTGCTAAGCCTGACCTGCATAAAATTGTCTCCACCCAAACAATAGCAGCAGAAGTGTGAATTCTGCTAAAATACAAAACGTGCTTTCAGAGGACTAAAATTCCAGTTCTACTGATTACAAAAGTTAAGTGATAAAATCAACAGAAGCATGGAAAACACCCTCAGGTGAAGTCAAAGTAATCTGACACATATTTAGGTTTTCACTCTAGCGAATCCTAAGCCGATTTCAATCCTAGCCTGATTTCAGAGCTCCCTCCCCCTTCCTTTCCTATTACAGAAACTTATACACGAGATTTGGGATTTCCTCTTTCAATTGCGAGTAGAACCGAAGATGTCTCCAATAACGACACGAAGATTCGAAGACCTCTGGAATACCTCTAGGCAAGAAGCATCCAATAACCCTGAACCTCTCAAATTCGGGGGAGTAAAGTGACTACCCCATTAGCCTTACCGAGGACCACACTCCTTCCCGATTAAGACGGAGACGCCCAGCAGACCATTACTGATGTGCCTACCAGCATTTGAAAACAAAATATAAAAACGAAAAAGAAAAAAGGGGTTGATTCAGACTAATCCTGACAGCAAAATGGGCCAGAACAGCACATTGGAACGAGGCTCACCAGAGCGTGGGAGCGGTCCCCGGCACCAGCACAGGCCTCCGTGTGCGGCAGCGGCGCCGCGGGGCGAATGCAGGGCAGCCCCGAGTGCCGGCGGAAGGGCCGCCACCGCCCCCGGGGGCGGCACAAAAGGCGGCCGGCACCATTGTCCGAGGCCCCATCCGAGCCCCGAGCCCGGGAAAGGCGGCAGGACGGGGAGGCCGGCGGGGCGGGCGCGG